>JADDOH010006670.1:0-111177 GCA_016648135.1 Agrypnia vestita | reverse complement strand
TACTGTTTGTTCAAGTTCGTGTTTACTGGGGTATTATGCCGTGTTGTTACAACCTTTCGGGCCGACGTTTCGGATCTCATTGCAGGGTTCATCATCAGGGCTGATGTTGATGGACCCTGATTAATGATAAACCCTGCAATGGGATCCGAAACGTCGGCCCGAAAGATCGTAACAACACGGCATAATACCCCAGTAAACACAAACTTGAAGATTCTGAGTGACCGTGAAAACCTAAGAACATTCATATCTGTTTGAGTTTTTGAATTTAAAAGAATTTTTCCAATATTATTATGTGTGTAATAAGTGGGTCTAATGTGAGGTAGGGAAGCAATTTGTAATTTTATTAGAAATCGGAAGATTATAGAGAATTTTTCACCAAAGTGTATTAATGTATTTGCCCGAGTATAAATATGTTTCAATAAGTTTATTATTGATTTTTTATTTAAACATCCTGTCTATTAACGCGAAATTATATCCATTATTAATGGCAATTGGTTTAATTGTTTTAATTTTAGTATCATTATCAATGGTATTTAGGGGATCGAATGGAAGCTGGCCATTTTATGCGCTGGCGGATGGGAAGACGATGCAGGAATTATAGCATCGGTATAGTATATATAATAGTATGATATGAACGCGTATCAATCAATCACGATTGATCGCCGCGAGGCGCTTCGCGTCCTTTCTATATCAAAATTAAAATGCGTTTGCCAATCGAGGGGAGCGGGAAATTTAAAACAACACCACCAATATTTAAATATTTACACAATTTATTTCCAACTAAACACAACTCTTATTTCTAGACTTATCAACTAGAGAAATTACCACTAATCTAAAACTAATCCTAGCCTAAACGCGAGCAGTCCTGATTCACAAACGTTATCGTGTCCTATCACTCGTTGCACGAAACACATTTCACTATCCGCGGCCGTGGTTGCCGCGGGTGGCTTCTTTTGGCACTCCCGTGCGCGCGCGTCGGTCGCGAGGTCCGCTTCGTTGGGAGGCATCCGGCCTCCCCCCTGGAACTCCTCTCGCTATGGGGATCGGCCGCCGCCGAGGCACGACGGCTATCGCGCCTCACCGCTTCTTCCTCCGCTACCGCTGGTATCACGACCGGCGCGGGAAAAAAATATCGGCCACCCGAGTAGGTGGCACCGGAGATCTAGACTCCCTCCTCGAGAGATCGGGACCGACAGGGGGATCGACGTGCACTCCCTCGGCGCGGGGTCGGCCCCCCGCCGTGTCTCCTCCCCGGCCGTACGGGGAGCCTCCCCCCGCGCCCCCTCTCACCACCGCTCAGCGTTCGACGGTTTGGCGGGCGAATAATTATTCACACCGCTGATAATGATAATATTCGATCTTGCTGCTTGCGTTATTATTATGTAATACTAGTTACAAAATAATATTTACACTATGACAAATCTTATTCTAACATAATATTATCTTATTCTAAAACAATAATCTTATTCTAGGGCAACAATATAATTTTTAACGCGGTAAAACAGGAATGCGTTGTTTTCTCGCATCTGTTTTGCCGGCAAAAAAAAAGGTCGACTTAAGAACGGAATTCCTAGAATAAAGCGATTTCCGAGCGGCACAAATTAACGCGGTTATATCGAGTATATATATTCCAAAATGAAATTAATATTTTTGTGTAGTACATTAAGGTACGCGAGAAAAGAATCTAGTTGTATATCAGTGCCCATGAAAATACAAAATATATCGTTTGACGTATCTATACCAACTGAGGATGCCTGAATTAATGAGGGGATGACTTGATTGTAACAAGTCTGTTTCAAGTTTGTTTAATAATATATCGGCTAGATGGGAGATATTGGGGAACCCACGGGTAATCAATCCGTCACGTTGATTGTAAAAAATATTATTGAATTCGAAATAATTTTGTTTAGTGTAGACATTGAATATTTTTAAAATTTCCTTTACACCATCTTCATCCAGTTTACAATTATTTAGTAAATTAATAAAGATGTTCTTTGTAAATTTGAACGCGGTTGGTGAATTCAATACTATTCCTTACGGTATGTGTCGCTAGGAAGAGATTATAAGATGATTAAGGATTTTGGAAAGTTTATAATTTGGTGCACTAACATACGATACAACTGGTCCTATCGGTATATTTGCTTTATGGATTTTGGAGAGTCCATAAAGTCTCGGTGATTGGGGGTTTGTTTGTAATAATGAGTTCCCGCAATATTTACTAAGAGATGGGCAGTGTTTGACAACTTGTCTAACAAAATTGAAAACGAATTTGGACCTGCCTATATACAACACATTACAGACAACGTAACCCATCTACAAAATCACATAAACAGTCTGGATTTAAACAAAGGTGCTGGATCTGACGGAATGCCGCCTTCATTCGTTTATGCGTGCCGTTCCAGTATTGTCATCCCGCTCGGCCTATTGTTCACTAAATCTATCGATGAAGGTACTTTACCAGACCAATTGAAAAACACAAACATTACTCCCATTTTCAAACCTGGCAATAGAAATAAAGTGACGAATTATAGAACCATTTCTAAATTAACAGTTTTTAGTAAAATATTTGAAAAAATTGAATACACAGAGGCCTTCAACGCTATTAAGCCATACCTAATTCCCCAATAACACGGATTCTTTGCTGGTCAGTCGGGCGCATTGACGCTCTGCTGGCAGAGTTGCAGAGCGTCAATGCGCCCGAGTAGTAAGGGTCACATTGACGGCACAGTACTGAGCTTAGTCATATCGTGGCCATCTTCCCTCACTACTCATACCCTAGGCCTAATAAGATAAAACCTCGACATTTTGGCATCCATCAGCACTGCAGCATTTAGGCATTTTTAAAATTTTTACAATTATGACAATAATTATCTGCACTTCTAGCACGAAACACAAGATTGCCTGCGAATGTTCTATTGCCAGCACTCCATTTGGGTTGATATACCAGAGTAGGGGGGGTAAGGTCTGAGGTGATATAAAATCACGGTGTGGTAAACCGGCCGGGAGATCTCAGATCTACGTATGCCGGCGGTTACGCCCTCCCCTAGGTACAATCAAAACGTCAGGTGACTGACTAGGACACTGATATCTCGAGGCGGGTGAAGGGATATAAAAATAATAAAATCGAAACAATTTTACAAGTTTCTATATTGGGCACTGTAGCAAATTAATTTACATGAAACATTAATCTTAACTTACATACGACGCAGCAAAGTGGTTACTAATTTAAAAATTACATGAACCCTAATTTAGAGGGAGAGGACAAAATTATAAACAAAGAAAGAAAAAAAGACAAAACACATAAAAAATCTGATCTTACTGCTAAAATGATGGTGACGAGATTAAATTAACACTTCGGTAGAACCAGGTGGGCGGAGAAAAAGTCTTTAGATCGGGGTAACCTGTTTCGGAGAGTTCGGCAGGTGTCTTCTTCGTGCTGCTTCGTGGTGGGCGGCGGCTTCTGGCGTCGGCGTCGTCCTCTGACTGTGCAGGCTACGTCGGCGGCTTCTGACGTCGGCGTCGTGGCGGTCGTCGGCAGAGCGTCGGTCCTCCGTCGCGGTGGTACACTGCGGCGTCGCGGCGGCACTGATACTTAGGCGTTTGCGGCGGTGCGTCACAGCACTCGGTAGCGAATGGCGGTTGTTGCCGTTCGCACTTTCGCTCCTCCAGGAGTTGCTAGAGTGATCGGCGATGCTGTTTTTACGGGCACCGCTAGAATCTCTAGCTTCTCCACACTCAACTCAACTCAACTCAACTCAACTCAACTCAACTCAACTCAACTCAACTGCCTTCTTGGCGGCCGGCTTCGCCTTATATTCTCTCCCCGGCGACCCAGGGTGTGGTCGCGGGGAGTCGAGGGGAAGCCTCCAGTTGGTCCTTCGCCGATTGGCTCCTTTGATGTCCGCCTTCGTCGTCCATTCGTCTCTCCAGGTCCCGATTGACGCTATTGGTTACTGAACCCAATGTTGCCTCAGTTCCGCCCCCTATTGTTCTCCCAGTTTGCGGCTAATCTCGATGCTTTTCTGGTATGTAGGCCTAAACACTTTGTTATTTCACGAACGCTTTGTTCACTGTTCATATCCCTATCCCGTCACCAAAAAAAACATTGCAAAATGAATCAAACTTAAGGAAAATATTACAGTACAAATTGGCAAAGGCGGAAAATTGAAAACACAAATTCGCGTCAACACTTATTACCCAGAAATAAAACTGCTTACATATACATACTTAATTAAATCGACACGCCAGATAGACATATTTTTATCGACCAGTTATTTCTACCATTATTGACTAATTACATGGGATTGACGCAGGGTTTCATTAGATCACAGTAAAATTCCTTGAGTATGCATTACAATATTAATCTTATTATTAAGTCGTCGGTTTGATCCTTACAGTAGGCCTCTCAATATTTAACGTTATTTATACATTACATCGTTATAGGTCAATCCTTATCATTAACATTGATTTAACGTTATTTATACATTACATCATTACAGGTCAATCCTTATCATTAACATTGATTTAACGCTATTTATACATTACATCATTACAGGTCAATCCTTATCATTTACATTGATTATCTTCGATGCCTCCACAAAATCATTATTATTTCTTTTTTTTTTATGATAAACCGGACGGTATTTAAAATTTACCACTCCGCATATTCTCTTCCTTTCTTTTTCTTTTTAATTTTTTTTCTTTAACAATGACAACATGTACTTGATACTTAGTTTTATTTTTAATTTTAGCTTAAATAAAACAAGCTATCGTACTTCTTAGTTGGACCAAACATATTTGTCAATATGTGACAGAGAGATACAAAACAAAGGGCTAAAATTATACAGACATCGTGGCATTTCTTAGTGAATCAATTAACATAAAAACTTATTTACATGGGATACATGCTTCAAGCGGGTCCCCTAATGTTAATGTTCTGTATACATCTTTGTAATTTCTTTTGGGATTACAAAGTACATGAATTTGCATCAACGCCACTTTCCCGAAAGGAATGCTTACATATACTAACATAATCAAATTCGATAAACATTTTTTTTTCAAGAAATTATGTTAAACCTTATTACTAGAAGAAAAATTAAGAAAACTTGGCGTAAATTAATTAATGTAACATTATTTACACCTAAATAATGAAAATTCTTACTTCAATATGTAAGCTGGATTGAATGCAAAACATTTTTTTTTAGGACTTTCATTATACTAATCATTATCTTATCAAATCAGCTTTCTTCCACCCCTGGTATAAGAATAAAAATAGAGAACACTAAAAAAAATTATATAAGCCACATTCCACCAGGCAGACAATTGAAAATTTTCCAAACAAGAATTATTTTGAAACACTACCAGTAGCGGAAGTCCCTACTACAATTAACTAACTTCATAATTTTCGTTATGTTTTTCTTTTTTTAAAGCGGACAAATACCAAAGTGAATGGTGTATCGTAAAGAGTGAAATTAATTACAAATAAATAATAATAAAGCTCAAAAGCTTTATTATTACTAGATTAAAACAACTATTTTAAAACAGACCGACAAATCATATTGCTTAAACGAGTAATCAAAACAATAATTGCATGTTTACAGATAGGTTATATACCTACAACCTACAAATTTGTATAAAAAAAACACAATATTGGGAGCTTAAATAACTAATGACAAATTAACATTATTCTTAAAAATAATTAAAACTCACAAATTAACATTATTCAACTAGGTGTATGTAATATATGAAAACATAAGACATGAAAGCCTCGATCTAAAGTAATATTAATGTTTATTCCAACACGGCATTTACTTATTTGCAATTAATTAAACTATTTTGTTTCAACCCCGTGTGCTAAAATTCATTCTGCAGACAGATTTCAAAAGACTAAAAAGTCGGAATCTTATATCTCGCCAACCGTGTTACATCTTTTCACGAGATAATATTCTATTACGTTATATATTATATATTACATCAATATCAAACATCGTCGGCAATAATACAATCAAGTTTTTTCCTTTTGTTACGATCAATACATTTTTTATTATTTGCTACAAGTTAGATTAATTCGGGATGATCTCGTTATTATTTCAAATTGCAATGTCCCGTTCATTTCGGTACTTAACAATAGAATACAGAATAAATGAGAAAACTACATATAAAACGAGTAACATCCACCTGCAGAGGTGGCCTGGGTTATCTAAACTATCATTACCTTACTTAAATTAAACATATCAGTTGCTCATTAATTAGGTACATATTACATTGATATTATGATTCACCACTTTGCCTCAATTTCTAATTCGGCCTCTACCTTCTTAATTGATTGACCCCTGTTATCTTTATTGATAATGACCGCCTGGTCGTGCGTTGCGGGATCTTCGCGCCCTTATAATAATAATAATATAATTTATACGATCCTACATCTCGCGGATAGTGTCGCCATGTGGTGGATCGGTATGTCAGCGCTTTCTAAAACATCTCTATTGTCTGTCGAGGACAATAGTAAGTTTACTGCGACGACTTTCGGAATTATTATCTTGTTTTTCTAAAAAAATGTCTTTCCCAAAACAATGGCGACTTCTCTAACAAACGCAGCTTTCTAAACCGTTGTCCCATGTGTTCGCATTTGGCCAAGATGTTCTTTCTATTGTTTAATCGGGGTTAGGCCCGGTTGTTTCAAGTTCGATCAAAGTAAGCGTTCTTTTAAAGCATAGATTTTTACGTTCTCCACCAATCAGACGATCCGTTTTCGTAAAAATCTATGCTTTGATCGACCGCTTACTTTGATCCAACTTGAAACAACCGGCCCTTAGAGATATACGTCCCGCTGCAAGAAAAGGTTTACCGTTTTTACCCTTCCAAGATGTTACTTAAGAACAAAAGGTTGCGAACGTATTGCCCATCCTAACAAAAGGCCGTGCGCTCTTAATGTCTTCGGCGATGCCCAACGCCCTCGGCAACCCTAACTTTCTAATTCATTGTTTCGTATGTTTTATGGCGGGCTATCCTAAGGGCGATCGTCCGTCGCAATGTTATTTTTTTTGAACAATAGGTCACATATTTCGTCCTCGAACAAAAGATCGAACATGCCGGGGCTGCCCTGGCTGTGACCACATGGCGCGTGATTTTCGATATTGCCCTAGGACAAAATTAATAACCTGGTTCGCGTCATATTCCGGTACATCAACCTAATATATAATAATAAGCTTTTGTGTTTTTGTATTATACATGAGAAATATATTTTTATATTTTATTATTCCATTTCTGCTGTATTGGAACTTAAAAATGATTTAGTTTATATTAAAGCTGGGGAAAATATGAATACCATATTTGCTATTAGTATTGGATCTGGTAAAATAAAAATTTCGATACACTTAATAAGTGAAATGCATTGCAAAGGCCCGCTCAAAAAAATTGTTCAGGGAAACGTGAGTATAATCTTGCCAAACAGCACAAACACCCGAAAAGTTGTCTGAGTGTTTCACAAACACTAAAACAATATCAATGTCTTTTATAACATTTTAATGTAATTCTTGAAATACAATAGCTCGCACATGAGGGATATAAAAGCAAAGGCAGCAATATCTATAAAAAATAAAAATGATTTTTTTTTTTTTTTTAATTATTTCTTTTAAATTTATTAATACATATAAATGAAGGTAGTTGCTTCACTAGACAATGTCTGTTCTGAAGCAACTACCTGTACAGTTTTTTTTTTTTTAAGTTTGAACATTAGCAAGATATAATATATATAATACACGTATATACACACATACATACAAATATACACTCATATACATCTACATATATATACATATACATACACACACACACATATATATATATATACATATACATACACACACACATATATATATATATAATATTAGAAATAAGATTTATATATTGTCTGTAAGAAATAAAACATAAACAAAGGACTATATATTGAAGAATTATACATTTAGACATTGTATATAGGGAGTAAAATCATTCAAACAGAAGCCAACAAAGCGGTTACCAAATGTAGGCAGACTACAAAATGAAAGCAATGTGTCATACATGACAGCTGTAATTTCATTGCAAAACAATTTTGTGACTATATTAATATGGACTGTATTGACTATATTAATATGGATGACACATTGGTCTCATTTTTCGTCCTACCCACACCAAAGAGCCACCTTGTTATTTTATGTTTGAATTCTTTTAACACCTTAAGACCCTTTACGTCTAATGGCAGGTTATTGTATATTCTTGGAGCACAAAAAAAGAAAAATCTCTGTCCAAACTTTGTGTTCATTCTCGGCACCGTGAAGTTTACACTTATCTTGCTCCTTGTATCCCTGGCCTCTGAACGTGCCTGTGTGGATAGGATCTTAAAAAAATTAATTAATATGGATCTGGTGTACAGCTGCCGTATGTCCAGCACCTTAAAGGATTTAAATAGCTCTTCAGATTCATATCGAAGCGTCTTCTTATTTATCACTCGAACAACCCACTTCTGGGCCTTCACTACAGAATCCAATAAGGTACGTGCCGCCCCCCCCCCAAGCGGAGATTGCGTAGCTGATTATGTTCTGACAAAGTGCATAATACACCATTTTTAAAAGTGTTATATTCATAAAGCCGCGTAAAATTTTAAATACATAAATCAATCCTCTCACCTTGGCACTTATGTAATCAATATGAGAAACCCATCTAAAATTTTCATCAATTATCAGACCCAGATATTTTATCTCGCTTGATTTTTCAATGGTATCACAGTCACATATATGATTTGTTTCCAAGTCACATGTATGTATTTTGATATTTTTCGGGAAGAGTAGGCTATCTGATTTCCTTATCGAGAATACCACAAAGTGAGTTTTTTTTGAGTTGAGTGTTAATAAGTGATTATCTAGAATACCTTTTATTTCTGCAATAACTAGTTCGGCCCTTTTAAGGGTTTCTTCCCATGTGTCACCATTTATAATGATTGCAGTATCATCAGCATAACTAATCTTTGTTGCGTTCTCAGATGTTTTTAAGAACTCGTTAATGTATATAATGAAAAGTATCAGACCTAGTGTGCTTCCTTGAGGCACACCATATTTGATAAACATTGGGTCACTGCGTGTACCATTTATTTCCACAGTTTGATTCACCATTAAAAGCAAAGATAGCAATATCCACTTTAACCAATACCATCTGATTGATGTTGCTTCAAGCAATCAACCCCTAAGGACGTAAAATAGCCGCTTTATACAAAAGTAAGATTTGATGCCGATTTAAACTAAAACATCATAACAAAGACGGCAATATCTATATTTAAAAGTTAAATATTTGGTTATACATGGATATAAAAAAAGAAAACTGAGGTTTAGATTCTAGAGAAATTTCCTTGAATAGTGACAGGTTTTTTGTATAATCTATAAAGTATTTATGATTATACTAGCCATACATAATATGATTATGCATAATAATTTTTATGCAAGTAGTGATATTTAGTACAAATAGTTTAATAGCCTCTCAGATCTGGAATCCATATTTTGCTAAAGATATAGTTTTACTGAAAACTGTTCAGAGACGAGCCACAAAATTGTCCCCTTATAAAACCTGGAATATGCGGAAAGCCTAGAGTCTTGAAACTGCCCACTGTTCAGGAGGGGCGAGCAAGAGGTGACCTCATCGTGATATTTAAGATTCTATTGGTCTACTACAATATTCCTAATATAGCAGATATGTTTGCATTAAACACTAATGTGGGCCTTCGAGGACATCACCTGAAGTTGAACAAGTCTCGGCTCTCGCGTAACCCAAAAAAGCATGCATTAAGTAATAGAGTAGTCAACACGTGGAACAGTTTGCCTGAGGGTGTTATGTCCGCAGCCAGTGTCAACTAATGTATGAATAGGCTGGATATTTAAATGAGAGAGTGATATGGGCCTATCAGCTTAAGCTGCCTGCCCATTATAATAATAATAACGACCCTTGCATAAATGTTCAAAGTTTTTTTGTAAAACATTGTGGAAATTCATTTTTAGTATGTTGAATATGAATCGAATTGAAAAAGTTTTTTTTCACTATATATATATATTTTTTAAATATAGATGCATGCACGGTGTTATGTGTTAATATGTGTCACATTAATATTCTTACTATTTTCAAATTAAGCTAAACGCTTGTGCTATAAAAATAGGACTAACTTGATGGTCTGGAGTGAGGTTCGAATCTGCGACCTTAAGACCAACAAGCTAGTTAAATGTAAAATGTAATTAAAAATTTTATTCAAAATTTCCACTATATATTTGAAATTAGGATAGTTGGTTAGCAAGAATCACAATATAAACTAAGGAATTCTAAAGGAATAAAATATAAATTCACATTAACTGGCATTTCTTCATTTGAGATTAATCCTTCAAAATAAAGATGGAAGAAAACAAAGGAAATAGAAAAAGAGACAATTTAAATTCAACAATTTTATTGGTGTATCAAATGTTTATACATAATGTGAAAATTGATTAAATTTTTGGCACGAATTGAAAAATTATGTGATAGATTGAGGATTTTTTATTTTAAGAGCCAAGGATCAAATTATTTAACAATAGAAAGGACCACAAAAATTTCAATATACATCTCATATAAATATTAAAACTTTCAAAGAAAGTCATTCTTAGCCCTTCAGTTGTTGTAAAAATCTATATGTATTTAGTAGTTTGTATTGTCCCTGAATCGATGAAGTAGAGAAAAAATATGTTATTTTACATTAGAAAATGAGATTTTTTATTGAATTTCTAGCATAATTATCATGGCCTTTTCAATGTAAATGTGTATGAATTTTTAAAGTACTAATGCTATATTTAATAACATACTCTCTTAGCTTCGTATGTGGAGTTTACTAAATTTCTTTATTTTTTATCATTTTATGCACATCACATTTACACTGTGAATAATAATATCCTCCTTAACAAAGCAGAAAAAAGAAAAGGTATTAAGTTAACTGTCCAAGAAATCAATTTGTCAGCGATCAACCACTGAGAGCTTTGGTATGACTAATCTCATTCTGTTATTATCTAACTTCTTTTATATGGAGCCAATCTCACTTAGTGCAAATGAGAAAGAAATGTACAAAAAGATTTTTTTTCGCTTGAGCTATACAAAACCTCTCAACAGTTGACCTATATAAAATATTCCACCTCATTTTATGGACAATGATATGGAATATCTTATGGTAAAAATTATGTGACATCAGTAGCATAGGTCCTACTGGATGAACATGTTTTAACTCAACATGATTATAACATGTATTTGAAAAGAAAAATCATTAATTGGGTGACCTTTTTTTACAATAATTTATTACAGAGTATGAGACATGTCATTTTTGAGTTTTTTTATTCCATTTAATTTTTTGAATAAATATAAAATTTTGATATAAAATGCTACAACACATATGGTAGATGACTACTTGAATGAGTAAAAAAATAATTTTACATTGGTTAAAAATTTATCAGAATTTCTCACACCACTGCAACAATTTCAATATCACATAAAGTTCCACAACACAAATAACTTTCAACAACTTAAAAATAATTATCAGATAAAACACAAGAAATTCTCAAATACGAAATTTAAATCATTTAAGAAGATGAATGGATATGAATGTATTTATTCCATTATTCGAGCGAGGCAGATATGTATATATTTGTTTGAAATATTTGTGTATCAATTCGATATATTTGCCAAAAACGATGAAAGATTTTTATTCATATAATAAGAACGATTCATTTTATAAATAATGTTTATGAACATTGAACACACATAATAAAATAGGAAATAAGACAAAAAAAATGTTAAAATATCCAAAAAAAATCTATGTGCTATCGGTAATGCTATAAAATGGGAATTATGTGCCAATCTATCCAGCTTCTATGATATCCCAGAGATGGGATTCCAAGTGCCAATCGTCAGTTGTATCAAAATCATGCTCGCAACGTTAGTTGCGCTAGTAGAAAACATCATAAAAACTGTGAAAAACTTATCAGTACCACAAGAAAAACATTAAAACATGGAAAAGAGACACAAAAGTCAACTGATATAAAATGTACATTTTATTTTTCAATAACTAAGTGATACAAAAGAACAAAGATATTATTAATACCCCAAACTTATGCTCAATTTGGAATAACAGGCACATCCTTGAAAAGCCCAAGAGTCACCATGTACGTCTGGTCAAGGAGGCACATGAAATATACAAGCACCCAATAAATCGACGGCTCCTACGTATAACATCGTAACCCATAAATCGACGATTTTTAGTTTTTTGTGTATTTCATATGTATTTAATTATATCTTTATTTCCAAGAAAGAAAAAAAAATATTTTGCAATAAATAACGTTTTTTTCGGACGTATTTTATCGTATCTCAAACAATCACATATTTTTTACGAAGTATACTATCGTATATAACACTTACGATAATTTTCGTTGGAAAGTAATATAAGATAATTTTATCGTATGTAACACTTACGATAACATACATTGGAAAATAACATAAGATAATTATCGTATGTGACACTTACGATAATATGTGTGAGAAAATAACATAAGACAATTATTGTATGTAACATTTACGTTATTTTACGTCGCGTCTTTTCCGAAGTTAAATGTTGTAAGTCATTTATACGATATTTTACGTCGCGTCTTTTCCGAAGTATAATATTGTATGTGCATTTCTACAAAAAACTTTAATAATTTCGACTTTTTTTGTGATTTTTTATGAAACTACAGTATAAAGTAAAATATTGAAATGAAATTTCAAAAAAATTGGGCAATATTTAGATTTATACCGGACGAAAATATGTTCAAATCCTTCTCCTGTAAAATTGAATTTTGTGGGTTATGATATTATACGTAGGAGCCGTCGAAATATTAATAGAGATAATGGTCTCAAATTAAAAACACTGTGGTATCCAGCACTTTCTGCAGAGATAGTGATCAGACAATAGATGAAACAAATACCCAACACAAGACAGCTCGTGACAACACATGGTTCCAACAGGGTATTGCCACGTAACACATAAACACCAAGCTTTCGACAAGGTATTCTTAGCCAACACTTAACACAACACTGACAACATTCTCACACTGCTTTTGACTCGGTATTGCAAGTCAATGCTTAATCACAACACCAACACTCACAACAACACATCAGCCCTGATAATGGACCCTGCAATGGGATCCGAAAAGTCAGTCAGAAAGGTCGTAAAACATGGCATAATATCCCAGAAGACACAAACCAGAAGACTTGGCACATACTACAGTTCCTATTTTGTTAAGTGTATCCATATGTAGCACAAAAAATTAAACATGTTTGAACAGACTACGACACAGAGTAGAATAAAAAATAATAATGTTGCTTCTAATAGCACAAAAAATCAATTAAATTAAAATACATATCAATTATTATTGTAGTTATTGTAATTGCATTAAATCACCACTTGCGCTGTACACTCCTAATCTCTGTGCATGTCATGTGCATATTTTGTACAAAATCGCAATGTACTGATACTTTGAATATAAGCATGTTGCTAGAGCAGACACTTGTTATTGGGATATTGGATTGCATTTGAACATTAGAAGCCTCAACAATCGTCGAGTTTGCATGCGAAGATGTATAAATGTGGATAAGGTGAGAGTTGTACATAGGGACATAAGAGTGTGCCTCTGTATCCTCCCTGCCTACCCCTACAGATAACGGCGAGATGGTAAGTAGGTTATTAAATAAGCAATGTGTTATTGTATGTACTTTGTACCTAGTATTCTATTAGTGTCTCGTTAAAAATAAGAATAAAATAAAAACTTTGGAGGAGTCTTCTTCACTCAATTTTGAATAGAAAATATTCTTTACGAATGTGACAGTAACGCATATAAGCAAAATCAAAGTTTGCATTTTTTTTCAATATTTCTGACTTATTTTCTGTAAAACGTTGGATTATCGCATTAGTATCTTTTAAAATAATATTAAAAATACGTTAGCTTTGATACAAGCCAATTAAAATGATGCAGAAATTTGAAAAAAAAAATTGCAATGTTTTTGTCATGTTATTTGAACTGTATTAAAACGAATGAATTTTTAATATTCTATATAAGTTACTGTGGTGACAGTACAACATTCTATAGAAAATAAGTCAGAAATATTGAAAAAAAAATCTAAATTTGATGTCGCTTATCTCCGTAATTGTTGTCATTTCACCCAGGGTGTAAAGAAAAACCTAAAACAATTTTGTATGATCAGAGAAGATAATCCTCTTAACCCTTAACACTTCTTTGTCAGTGCACTGCTGACATATATCAGTCAATTGACGGATGACTGGCTAGTGATACTGGTTGATTATTAATTGCAATGTCAATAAAATCGGATAAGAAATAAATATTTTATGATTTGTTTTAAAGTACTTTCGTTTTTGTGTGTAATTAAATAATGCCTGTTGCAAATACAAGTAGGAATAAAACTGAAGTCGTGTAGATGAATAGTGATTACTGTTTTTGTTTACTTGAGGTACTAAAAATTTATTTAAATATGTATTAGCTGATGCAATCTCGAAACTAAATGCAACTGATGAGAAAGGTATGATGTGTCTAATTAATGATTTCCAAAACAGGTTTTATTTCAAAGAAGACAAAAATTATGACTAAAAGCAATGTTGTAACTGTGTGAATCAAGGTGGAATTATAAAATAAGTCTGATTATTCCTAATAAAAGGAAAGATAAATAGAACAATGGAATCTACCTTTATGAACGGAAGATTAGTATAAAACAGTATTGTTCAAAGCAATCACCGAATACATGTTACATACCATTATAAGATTGAATAGGTTACTTGTCGATTACATGTAAATATGGTTTACACAGTTCTTAAAATAATTTGGTACATATTGTAACAACGCTTATATTTTGCCCTATAAAAATATTATCTTCTAAATGCTGTAATTTGCATCTTCATCAATATATGTGACAACAAAAAAATAAAAATAAGTTACACAGTTAAAAAGTGTCGGCAAATGTTTTTTATTAAGTACTTAAAAATTGTTAATAAAATGTTCAAATTTTTGTGATTCCCTTTGTGCCACCATTTATAAATAAAGTAATTAACACTTCGTTTAAACTACAATTAATTTTTACTATAAAAATTCAACATGTTTTGGGAGGGGTACTGTTTTTTATTGAAAATTTCAGAATTCATATTTTAAATCACAATGAATATTCTGTAGAAGCTAGAAAATTTAAAACAGTTAGCGTTTTACTCATAAACCTCCTGAAACTCGCCTGTTTTTTTGTCATTTTAATAAGAATGCCCTCTTAATGTATAAAATCATAATGAGAAGTATAAATTGAATATGAATGGAAAATTTTATCTAAATATTAATTTTTAATTACATAAATTTATATTTGACTAGCACAGTTATAGTGGAGAATAAATTATGTTTAGTAAATATATATGAAGTAATAGAAATGTAATTTTTTTAAGATTAAGAAAATTACAGTATTTCGTCTAAATACTGGGCAATCAATCGCACTGCTTTCTCAACTCGCAAAATTATGATTAAAGCACAAGAATTAAATACAAACTTGTATTTACTGTGTCAAAATTTATTAACACTTCTCAACCAGGTATGACTAAATTAAAATTAATTAAATAACAAAATTCATAGAGTTTATACACTCAAATAAATAGATTCGCAGATTCAAATCTATGACACAGGCCGGTCTAGGGAAGTAAACAAATATGTAAAATAACATATAAATCAGGTTGCATTTCCAAACCTCGTGTAGAGCAGTTGCTGTACCCCGGGGTGGACTGATCCAGATTAACAAATAAATAAATTACAGTCGTATATATCGTAAATATATATAACACTTAATTACAATTCGTCTTTAATTTTTGCTTCATTCAAAAGGTTAATATAATTTTCTATCATATCTAAAATGTGAATATAATATTCGGTATCTTCTAAAGACTCGTCTGACTGATCTTGTCTTCTCTCGGTAACGATCTTTCCGTAGAGCGTTTGCATTTTATGAAAGACAGTCAAGAGTTTTTTGTCTCTGTAATGGTGATGTTTGCAAATATGACTGAAGGTGTTTATCACTGAGAATATTTTGTCTATGTGGTCGACATTTGTGCTGTCGTATTCAAAGTACTCCTGTAACAACTTACTTAGTATTTCACACGACATCGGATTCGCAAGTTTGCTCATCAGATCCACTTGGTAATACTGCTTAAGCTTTTCTTCATCCAATGGATTTCCCGGGATGTGATTTTCCAAAACCGATTGATGCTCCAAAACGAGGTCTTCGAGAAGGATTATTATTTTGATTTTGAGTTTTACGTAAGCGGGATTGTCCGAGAGTAATATCTTGTGTATAACGTCCATGCCATGCTTAGAGAATATCTGCTTTTGTGCTAAAGGAAATCTCCTGACAAGACAGCTCAAAGCATAAACTGCTTTAGCTTTAACATGTTCGTTTTTTTCTAACGCCAATATTTTTAGCAAGTGGTCTCCGGCGTTTGTTTCTAAAGCGTGAATTTGAACTTTAATGTTATTTTGAAGACTTGATCCCATTAGTTTGATTGCCTCTGCTTTTAAAGCACTATCACTGCTATTCAATTGTGGGTAGACAATTTTCTCAAACCCTCCGATCCTAACAAATTCGAGCGCATTGTCAAATTGATGTACTAAATATTCCAAGTCCACCAAGATATTTAATATTTCAACAGCAGCCGGACTTTCGACAGATTCCTCTTCGAGTTTTTCCTTTATGGTATTGGTTTGTGGAAAAAACTTGTTGATAAAATCGTACCTTTCGAAGAGACCTTTCATGATCTCCGCGTCGGTTTTCATGTGCATTTTCATTGCTTTAAATACCGTTTTTATTTCTTCCAAAGTTCTAAATTTATCTTTAACTTCAAATCTATCACTGGGGATATTTTTTAAGGCCTCTTGCAATTCTTCTTTGAAAAATGTTTCCGCTTTTTTGAACTTTTTTGGGTTGGTACTCGTAGAGTTCTGAGTGGCATTAACATTTTTATTTTCCGGCAACACTGACAACGATTTGACAGCATCATCTTCATCAGAGTCCAGCAACTTGGCCTCTGTTATTTTTGTTTCAAAATTAACTCGTACATGAAGTCCTTTAGGAATTGGCTGACCTGTAAAGTAAAAAAAGGTTGATTAGAGTTCTACTTTTTCTAATATTATGATAAATTAATAAATTTCATGTGAATAAACAGTAAGTAGTGATGGTTAAACCGTTATTTTAACCGGTTACACACAGTACAGTTATTTGAGATTTATACCTGATTGTACTTATGATTGGTAACTGAGATAAAACTGTTGTCTAATTGCGAGAAACCAATCATTAAAACCATCAACTTTCAAATAACGGTTTCACTGGTTAAAATACCATCACTAATATGAAGGGTATAAAAGCAAAGGCAGCAATATCCACAAAACTAAAAAATGTTTTGAATGCAGTCACCGGAGATTACTAATTTATAAAATACAGTAATCCCTTGATTTTCGCAGTTAATCCATTCCAGACTCTACCGCCATAAGAGAATTTTCGTAAAGTAGGATTATTTGTTAATAAATTGAATATTTTTATAGTCAAAGCACAGAAAATCTATTTACAACACTTTAAATAAGAGGATTAACATACTGGACATGAAATAAAACCCCTCTAGTCACCATTATAGTAATCCTTAGTTTATCGTGTCTTCCAATATGTATGGCATATCAAAGCACCAATAAGTTCGAATTTAGGTTGCAAGGTAAAAAGTACACCCGCTTCCACCGGATGCTGACTAAGTGACTCGCCGCTTTTTCGAACATTTAGAGAAATATTTTAGTACAATGGGTGAAGACTTAAAAAGAAATAAAAATATTTGGCAATAAAAAAGGAAGTTCAGTAAAATTGGATTTTTGTGAATTATGTTACTTTTTGTTTGTGTAACTTTTTATCTTTCATTGTAGTAGTTGTTTCGGTAATGAATTGCACTTCGGCATAATAAATAAATATTGTTATAAATAAGATATTTTATACAAAAAATGTAAAGCCCAATATTTCAAGAATAAGTATACCTGAAGAGCAGAAAAAGGAAAAAACTGGGAATATGTATTAAAAATAAAAAACATTTCTATGTTACTGAATATGAAGTGACCATGCACCGGGAAACAAATGTTCAATGGTAAATAAATAAACAAAATAAAGAATATTTATATATTTCGAACCATTAAACGATGTCACATTTTTTACATTGTTTTAAATTATTTTAAGAAAACAAAGAATTTTAATATTTCTCCTTCTTACCTTTTTTTACAACCTGCCATTCGTTGGTCGGTATAAACTGTTCGGTGTGGTTTGTTTCATTTTTATCATCGCAAAAACACAACATAACACATAAAAGAAAAAAAAATGAAAAAAATTCGAAAAGCTTCATGGTGAAACGTCAAAGGTACTGTCAAAATTACCGACACCAACCCTTCAAAGAGTACATACGTTAGGAATTTTTAAACTACTACTGATATCTGTGCGGACTGATTTGTTTACACTGGAAATCGAATGTAATAAAAGCGTTCAAATTCAGTATTTTAAATTAACATTATTCTTTCAATATCTATTGGTCCACGTTTTACAATTTTCGCCATTTGTAAACAGTTTTGCGTCATTTCACGTCAGCTGTTAACAGTGATACCATTTGTAAAATACTGCAGTTTGCTAAATTAGTACCGATCTAAAAAAATGTCTGTGTGTTTTTTACGTAAGGCAATTAATTTTACATGGTAACACTTATTAGACACTTCATAGAAAAAAAAATATTTATCGAAAGAAATGTCAAAACCGTCTGACTCTCAGCTGGACTTTTGCACAATACGATCATACAAACAATCGTTAGTCAGCAGGTAAAATGAAATTCGCCGAGCACTTAGGTGCCCACATAACACCAGAATGGAGGAAACAATA
The DNA here is from genome assembly GCA_016648135.1 of Agrypnia vestita. NCBI lineage: Eukaryota > Metazoa > Arthropoda > Insecta > Trichoptera > Phryganeidae > Agrypnia > Agrypnia vestita. The sequence goes on along the minus strand of JADDOH010006670.1, from coordinate 92,172 downwards.
CATCAATTACGATGTAAGAATGTATTTTCATTTATGCCTAATTGTTAATTAATGAATCGGTCCTTTAACATTTTGGCTGTCTTTCATAATATTTTGATTAATTATGTTTTTCATCTCAGCCAAATTGATAATTGCCGTCTCATTTTTGTTCATGTATACTCGTATCTATTTGCTTCTTTTAAGTAGTTTCATTTGGTTTTGTTTTTATTATTGTTATTTATTTTTGTTTAGGAAATGAAAACTATGCTGTACTCCGCTGTGGAGGCAGCACCATCAGCGGAAAATGTAGAGCAGGAAATTGTTTCGCGTCATTTTGCAAATTTTGATGAAAACTTTTTCCACTATTGTGACCAAGAACTAAAGAAAATCAACACATTCTATTCCGGTAAGCTGGTTCATTTCTTTCAACATTGTTTATTTTCCTTTGTCTGCAACCTATCTTTAAAAAGACATTTTAAAATCAAATTGTATCTGTAAATTGTCTAAAATTATAGTAAATTAAATTATAAGTAGTAAATTATTGTAGTAAGTAAAAAACTATAAGTATTAATTAAATTATAGTAATAGACAGAATAAAGAAAGGATTGCTGAAATGGTATGGCCATGTAGAATGAATGAGTAGGGAAAGGATAGTAAAGAAAATTGATAAGGAGAGTAGGCAGTAGGAACAGAGGGAGTCCGTGGAAGACCTGGCGTGACCAGATAATTAGGTACTGAAGGATGGCTCTGTTAGAAGCTTCAACAACCGAAGAACAATGAGAATATCTATGAAAGTGGACGAAGCAAAAGTGGTGTGCCAGAACAGAAGAGTGTGGCATTCTATCTTCTTTGCCTACCCTTCTGGGAAAGGGCGCGATGGTTAGTTAAGTCAGTATGCCTCGTAGCTAGTAGCAAAAGTATTGGGGAGTCATTTTCATTTAATTTTCAATAGAAAATATTATTTACGCTTTGGGTGAAATGAGATGAGCAATATCAAATTTTGCATTTTTTTTTCAATATATCTGCCTTTCCTATTGTAAACTGTTGAAGTATTGTGAAAGTAATTTATATATGTACGTACATATATTAGTATCAGACTTTTTTTACAAGGTTTTAACCATATTATTTGACTTGTATCAAAGCCAATGTATTTATAATATTCAATGTGAATTATTTTCGTTTATTTATTTATTTTTTAAATTTATTTATTTTTTAAATTTATTTATTAAGGAAACTTAACAATTTTTTAAACATATTATGTAAAAGCATAGTATTCATTTCATAGACCAATTAAAAGATTCACAGATGTTAAGAACAAAGTTAGATAAGATATTTTTAAGTTAATTATTTTGAATCAATTAATGCATAGTAGTAAGCAACAAACAATGTTAAGAATGAATAATGGTAAGTGATTGAATGTGAAAAAAGAAATGATAGTTCATGATAGTCATTAATGACATTTTACAAAATATAAGTTGGAAATATTGAAAAAAAAATGGAAACTTTGAAGTCACTTGTCTCCTTAACTGTTGACATTTCACCCAAAGTTTAGAGAATATTTTCTGCTCAAAATTGAATGAAGAAGATTCCTCTGAAGTTTTTGCTACTAGCTACAAGACACCCGTATGTCAACTATACTATTGTCAGCCTGTTGCGCAAAATTATAATTTTTTTTTACTGATTATATATATATATATAGATTATACAGGGTTATTTGTAAAACATTAATAACCTCGCAGGACTATATTCCTCCTTGATTATGAGTCGAAAATGTTCAAGCTATTATAACCTAATATCAATAGTTACGGAGATATGCGACATCAAATTTTGCATTTTTTTTTCAATATTTCTGACTTATTTTTTGTAAAACGTTGGAATTTGAAAGTTTTTATTTGACTTGTATTGAAGGGAGTGAATTTTTCATATTCAATATAAGTTATTGTAATGATAGTACACAAAATAACATAGTTACAAAAAATAAGTCAGAAATATTGAAAAAAAATGTAAATTTTGATCTCGCATATCTCCTAAACTATTGATATAAGGTCATAATAGCTTGAACATTTTCGACTCATAATCAACGCAGGAATATAGTCCTGCGAGGTTATTAATGTTTTACAAATAACCCTGTATATGATTATATATAAATACGATATAATATTATTTATTTCTGCTGATAAAAGAAAATCACGAAAATGAAAGTTACAAAAAGGTAGTTGATCATGGCAGAAACTCAAGATGCGCTTCAAATCAAATATTAACAATACCAAGAATAACAAACAGATATGGTCTGAGGATACTTGAATATCGAGTTCCAATGTTCTTGAACAAAATACAGAGTACCTTTCCCTCAGGCCTAAAAACTCCAAAATCAGGGTCTGAACTTAAAAAGTGGTTAATAGAAAACGACATAAGTTATTTATGAACTATATTAATATTGAAATGATGTGAAGTGTTTTATTATGATAATGACAATGAATAATTAGTGATGTTTATATGTATATATATTTCTCTTCCTCTTTCCATAATTTTTGCTATATATATTTTTAATTTGCTATTTTCTTTATTTATTGCTCTTTTCTTAATTTGCTTAAAATTTTTAACTTTGTACTGAAAAATTTATTTTATGTTGTTTTTTGTACTTGATTGTTTTCGTTTTTTATCTGTTATGTTTATAAAGTGAACAATATTTTGTAACATTGTAACTGTCAATTGTAAAAATGAACCTACAGACAAAAGTCTTTTTAGACGTTTTGTGGGACTAGTTATTATAAAATGTAAAGAAAATAAATAGAAAAAAATAAATAAATAACCGTTGCTGGGCTGCCATTACTTTAACATGGGGGTCCTGTCATCTCGTAGCTAATGATTCACGGCATTCGGAGATTAATTTTGTATCACTTCCTAAAGTCATACTTACATAGATTTGTTACATATATGTCTAAGTGATCTCATCTCGCCCCGAATACATTGTTCCTCTTCTGCCAGCTCCAGGCTTCACTTCCATACATTATTGTTGGTACCAGAATTCCACTGTGTACCGCTAGTCTGGCCTCAGTAGACATATTTATATTAGAAATTGTAGCATTCAAAACACTGTTCGCCTTGTTCCCTGCTGTCATCCTCCTCTCGATATCTTTCTCAGCCTTCCTTCTTCTATCAAACTTACTTCCCAAATACATAAACTCATCATCATATAACCTTCCTCTTATAACTCTAAGCCTCTAGCCCTTTTGCAGATCTACAAATACACAGAAAAGTTTTTGATTTTTCCATCAACATTCGTAGAGAGAAAATTTGATCCATGCATCCTCTTCCACAACTTCACAAAAGCCCCTCGCACATCCCATACCTTTTCTTTCACTACCAAAATTACAGTTTCTATCAAAAAAATTTCATAAAGTTTGCTCAAAAGACTGATTGCTCTATAGTTCCCGCTTTCCATTTTCAACCCTTTACCTTTGTAGAGAGGCGTAATAACTGCTCTCTTCCAGTCTTATGGATCTGTCCAAACATTGATTAAAGATTGTATGAAGCCACGAAATCACTAATAAGCCACCAACTTTGATATACTCAGCAGTAATGTTATCATACCACACACACAGCCTTACCATTCTTTCAAAACAAAAAATTGCCCTATAAAGGATTAATGTAGGTAGCCCAGGCATATTATTGTAGAAAACTATTATTTTCATTACGCTATTTTCTTAATTAATATTATTGACAGGAATTCCTGAAATTGTGTGATTCAGGATTTTCACAGCATTGTAATTCTGCATGTTCGTAACTTCATAAGTTTTATATTTTATTTACGTAATATTATTTAGTTGATAGAATAGCTTGTTGGTGTAGTAGTTATTACTCTCGCCTAGTAGTCCAGTGGTCGGTGGTTTGAGGCCCATTCCAGAACACTAGCAAGTTAGTCCTATTTTCATACCACAAGCGTTTAGCTTATTTTTGAAAATAGAAAGAATATTGATGCATATTCTCTATTCGCATCTTCACTTTGTAAAGAATTTCTAAATGTTAAAAAATAATATTTTAATCTGCAACGGATAATCAGGAGTCTACTCTATCTTTCTAAGTTATTTATGAAAATTTATTATTATTTTAGAAATTCAGAAACTAAACTGCCACAATCCAAGTGAGATAAACATATTTGTAGCTGTCTTTATATTGTAATGTTCTGTTTTTTATTTACAATAAAATAGTACAGAGGACAATTTTGTTTAAATGATGGCTAACATAGGCTGTATTCATTATCTTTGATTTTTAACTTGCAGAAAAATTGGCAGAGGCGACTAGGAAATTTGCCAACTTACAAAGTGAAATGAAAACAACATACGATGGAGTGAAGCAAAGATCCGACGGAAAGAAAGCGGTCATCTCAAACAGAAAAGTTCAAGAACTCAAATTGGCCTTCAGCGAGTTCTACCTCAGTCTTATTCTGCTACAAAATTACCAAAACTTAAACCACACCGGCTTCAGGAAGATTCTCAAAAAACACGATAAGGTAAGACATTCAATATATTTTAGATGTGTGAATTATCATTGCCAAATCCTTTTAATGAGTGATGCATTAGTGTATTTCTGTGGTTCTAGTGTAACAACTACACTGGTCAATTATATGTATACTAGCTGTGCCTGCGCGGCTTCGCACGCGTAGATTTTTAGAACACTGTTTGGCTCGTCATAGAACTTTCGCAAACCTTCTAGAACATTCTCCGTCTAGAACTTTTAAGAAATTCGAATGTACAGGAACCTTTTAGACACACCGACACATTCCGGCACTCAGTTATACACAGCCTTATAGAACTTTCGGGAATTTTCTAGAACCTTCTCCTTCCAGAACTTTCTAGAGCAGGTTTTTCCGGAACCTTCTAGACTCACCGACATAGACAGTGCGCCTATTTTAAAGCATTTGCGGCCTTCCCATAACAAAACAATGTGCTAGAAAACACATTTTCGTCACCCACTCCCACCCACGCACAGCCACCCCCACCAAACTCGAATATTTTCAATGTGACACCAAGGGCTATCCACCACCATAACCACTGGTGGGTAGTTGTGGTTGGTTGTGGAGAAAACTTGGCGGGTAGGGAAACACGGGTTTCTTTTTATATATATATTGATTTTGGCTCTTGTATATTCATATTTTCTTATTTTCCCTGAAAATAGCTGAAAAAAATCAATGCTTGAAAGAAAGAAAATAAAAATAATGCACAAGATAGAGTGCAGCAGATTTCTTGTTGAAAAATCGAAAAATATGGAACAAACAGTTTGGCATCTTTGCTTATTTTTTTATAGTTAAATATTAATTTGAAAGCATCACAGCTGATGGAAATTATGTTGAGAGTTGTTGAGAGTCATGTTGATCTAGAAATTTCAGACAGAATTAGGTTTATAAATATCACAATGCCAGAGCATACCTTCATACTAATAAACATTCCACTTTATAAGATTATTTGGATTCTTACAAATGTAGCAAAATTAAAACAATAGCAAAAATTTCTTAAGTATCTAACAAACCATTGAAAATACTCCCATTCACTCTTTGTGTTATTTTTGAAGTTGCACTCTATAATCATTATGGACTGGTTGGTCTAAATCCAAGATCGTGACCAATATAACTAATCCGAGAGTGTCTACGGATATTTACTCCCAAAAATATTGGTTATGCTGGGCATACTCTTGGATTGCGCCAGCTGGTTTAAACAGTAGATACCTACAGTAAAACTTAAAAAAAACATAGATTTTTGTCTTTTCCACCAATCAAACAATTTATAAGTTATATTGTGGGGAAAGCCCATTTTTTGTACATGTCAGTTGGATGTAGTAATTTTTAAACAATATATTATAAACACTTCTCCCTAAAACATCTTCGTTTGTAATTTTCTCAGTCGGACTCATTCTAAAATAAAAATTTCCCTGGTGAACTTCAAATCACCTGCCTGACAAGCGAGGATACATACTGTTGAAGAATACAAGCTATACATTAAAGTAACAGTTTACAAATATCTCAAGCTCTTTTAAACGCTGGCTAGTTACTAATTTCACTGGGATAACTAGTTTTTTTTTTAAATTTGAAGTTTAATATAAATAAAAAGATAGGAAGTATAAATATAAAATAAATCAAAAATGTTCATCAATGCATTACGCACTTATAAACAACTAGCTTTATCTTTTCAAATGACAAATCTTTACATGTTTGAATTTCAATTTTACATTAATTAGTAGTTTTGATGTCCTAGCAATATATGTATCAAGCAAAATACTTAAATCTAATTTTCATAAATAAAGATATTTTATATTTAAAATTTTTATATAAAATATGTTGGATATTTTGTTTCTCAAAATTTTTAGATCAACAGGTAGATTGCTGCGTCTCTAAAATGTTCAAGGAACCATGTGCTATAAATAGTTATGAAGATTAAGAACTTAAAAATTTATATTTTTTTCAATATTACTGATTTATCTTCTTTAAAACGTTTTACTATCATGAAAGTAACTTATATTGAATATTATTAATTAATTTACTTTAATACTGGTCAAATAAAATGATCAAAACCTTGCAAAAAATATTTTTTAAATTTTATCAAAATTTTAATAATTTTATTTGATTTGTAGTGAAGTGAATGAATTTTCAATATTAAATATGAGTTATTGTAATGATGTCCAATATTTCAGAGAAAGTAAGTGAAAAATATGGAAAAAAAGCAATCTTTGAAGTTCTTTGTCTACATAACTTTTGATATTAGGTGTTGCTTGAGCATTTTTGACTCATAATTTTGGCAGGAATCTACCGGTAAAGTATTATGGACTAACTCTTTTACACCCTACATTTCTTTCTCAACAAAATTAACTAGGGGAACCTCTACAAGAACATATTTAAAAAAAAAAATGTCTAAAATCGCTAAAAATGCTGCCGGTATAGCGGTTTATTTACGTCGTATTGCACCAATGGAGAATGTAATAAAGTTACGTATTTTTACAAAAAAATTATTATGAATTTTAAAAACTTTTACTTCAACAAATATAAATTACATAGGACATGTGTGTGATGTAATATTAACATGACATTCATTTTTTCGTCCATAATAATATTGTTTACTATATTTTTTTTTCTATGACATCATTTGGGTTTCGTATTACTTGAATAATAAATTATCCGCGCCGCAAGTTTTTTTTTACATTCGGTTAATTTTCTACTGACGGTGTGTTTTTTTTCTCTCGCAAATAAGAATTAAATGCGATAAAAATCGCTGTTGTGGCGTCCTTCGCTTCTAACAATTATATTTTATCCTGAGTTTATTATTTTTAATGGGTAATAAATGGATTTAAAAAGAGATATTGTTTTTTTAAACACTAATTCCAATCTTGTGCCATTTGAATTAATTTCACGAAAAATAATTAAATATAATGAACTGCCGCTGCATTAACCGCCACGATAGGGGCCGGTTGTTTGATCAGGAGTAAGAGTAACATATACGTATAAATCATCAAGAGACATAAAAATTTATTGCAAATTAAAAAATTTATGACTTTATTAATTTCTTATTATTTTACATAATTCTCGTAAGAAAATATATTCTGCGTAGGATATAAAATATTTGTAATCTATTGATTTTTTCATTTCAGTTTATTACTTTTATATAAGAACAAAGGTAGATGATTACATACAATATATTGTTTAAAATTATCTCTTTATATGAATAAAAAGCGTTTTAAAATCATCAAAAAACGTAAAAATTTGATGCAAATTTAAAGATTTATTACTTTATTAATATTTAAATTTATTAATTATTTTAATATGGTTTATTAATCATAATACCAGCTTTAAATTCATAAGAAAACATATTCTTCTTACATATAAATATTCTGTAAAAATTAATCTCGCCTAAGACACTGAAAACGAATTTTTTGGCCACGGCCTGTCAATTAATGCTTATATTTTCTTAATTATTTAAAATAATGTTTAGTTTATTACTTTTGTCTAAGACCAAAGGTTCTATCTAAGCTAATGACCTAAAAAAAATGTAGTCTAGCATGCACATTATGATATAAATTAGTATTAAAAATCTTTTTCGAACAAAAACGCCGAAATATGCATTTTTGATGAATGTCCAGCCTTAACTATTATTCTATCTACTGATCAAACGACTGGCCCTACGTATTGTCTATTTTTAGCTCTTGGTATTTTTCATACGTTTTTTTTTCTCCTTAATTAATTCGAATTTCGAATCTCTGGATACTCTTAAATCAATAGTGAATAAGAAATTAAATATATAAATTTTTTGAAAATCTTCTCGTATATCAAAGGGACCATCCATGAGAGGTTACACTACCTCGACATTTTCGAACAATCTTTTTTTTTTTATCTTATAGCTTGAAATTCTAAGAATAATTTTTGAAATCTTTGCATGAGTCATCACTCATGCAAACATTCCAAAAATTGACTGAGTTATAGCAATTTGAAGCTTGTGTATAGGTGAATTTGTAAACGAATTACTTTATTCTTTTTGCGTTCTTCTCAAAATTCCCTTTTTCAGACTGGTGGAGAAAATATCTCTATACATATACAAGGTGTAACAGAGCTAGTCCACAATACTTTAAAGGTAGATTTCTGCTTTAATTATGAGTTAAAAATGTTCAAGCAACATTGAACTAATATCAATAGTTATGAAGACATGCAACATAAAAGTTTGCATTTTTTTTTCAATATTTCTGCCTTTCTTTTGTAAAACGTTGGACTATTGCTACAGTAACTTACATTGAATATGAAAAATTCTTTCCCTTTAATACAAGTCAAATAAAACGATGAAAACTTTTAGAAAAATTGGAAAACATTCCAATTGGAAATTCTTATTTAATATATAATATTTAATTTAACTTTTATTGGAACAAATGAGTTCTTCGTAATTAATATAAGTTACTGTAATGATAGTTCAACATTTTGTAAAAAATAAGTCAGAAATAATTTTTTTGCGTACTTTGATATTGCACAACTGTTGATATCAGGTCATGGTTGCTTGAAAATTTTCGACTCATAATCAAGGTAGGAATCCACCTGTTAAGTATTGTGGACTAGCTCTGTTACACCCACATTATTTAGGCCAATTTTGTACAAATTTTGCACACTTCTTACTAGCAATATTATCTGCGATATAACATAACGATTTTTATGATAAAATGCGCCGTTTGCTTGTATGTTCGATTTCTTTAAGGAAAAAAATGAAAATTAATTTCAAACTGCTCTCATTTGCACATTTTTTTTTTCGATAAGCTACATCATGGACATTATATCATTTATCAATAAAATAAATATTTTTTAATTTAAATTAAACCCTGGCCACATAATGATCTCTACCAGCTGCACAAGTCTCGGAGGAGGGCCTTTATGGGACAGCACATAACTCCGCCATATTAACCAATATACGCCATAAACAGTAATAATAAAATAAATTTTGTGCATGCAATATTCCGGTCAAAAAAAATAGAATTTGGATGTATTTTTTGATGGTGGTGAAAGTCTTTAATTTTTTCAGTTTGAAAATTTTTGTTTTCTACTAAGCTGCTAAAAACTGAACGAAAAAGCAAGACATTTAATATATTTACTGTGTTAAGTAGTGGCGAGTTTCATAAAACTTATTTAAGGGAACACAACAAGGTATATTACCTAACTTAAAAAATTAACGCAAATAAAGTACATAATTACCAATCTCGCAGCCAGTATATAGATATTATATTATTTTTTAAAAAAAATTTTTATTGTATTCATATTTTATCTATTCAATGTTTATTCAATGTTATAAATGTTTACAATTTTACAGTGTTTACAAAATTAAATTAAGCTTTTTCATTGTTGCTGAGAGTCTTGGCAGCAAGTAAACACTAAATTGATTTGACGCCCTGCCTGCTACGCTAGTAGTTTACTGTATTATAGCAGACAGTGCTCTTCCAGTAGTATAATGTTCAAGAATATTTAGTATTTATATAACATTTGTGAATCAATCTTATTGCCAATTAAAATTGAGTAATAGTAATAATTAAATGTTTACAATCTAATAACGGTGTTAATTAATTCTATTATAGACAAAGGAAAAAAAATGATCTGAATAGGATATTTAATAAAATAAAATAGTGAATGTATTTTGCAAAAATGTATGAAACCCTCAAAATTTAAAAAAGAACTTATAATGGATTTATGGCGCAAGGATCTGAAAATTATTTTGAATTGCGAATTATCGGGGTTTTCGAATTATTTGGGTTAATCAACATTGAAATTAACATTTTGGGACTTATGTTCTAAATATTTAGAATTGTGACCAACTTCGAATTATTGGGGTTTTATTATTCTGCGTTTATTTAAATAGTGTTGGTTTAAACTTTCCATATTGCTGATTTATAATGTTTATTACAGACAAAAGCAAACAAGCAAAACACCTGCAGTTTATCATTAACTACGTTCTTACTATTCGAAATCAGAAAAAGCGAAAGAATCTAGATGTTATCTCTCATGGTACGGCAGTGGGTCGGATACAGTTGTCTTCTCTGTTGTCGGGCCTGTTTATTATGATTGCAAGCAAGTTAATAATCAATTTGTTATTATAATTCTTGATGTATATTATTGCACTTGGTTCAAAATTAATTAACATCAGATGTAATGGATATAATGGATTTTTTTTATGAATAGATAAATATGTGTACAGTGTAGTAATATTATCATATGTGTATTTATCATCTTGATAACATTCATAATATTGTTTCAATATACAGTTTATTACCATTTTAACAGAAGAAACCACTTGTAAATATCTTGTAATCTTATCTGAGCTGGAGCAAACATTTGCTTGTCGCGCAAGTGCGTTTTGTGTATTTTCCCATGGGGCCTAATATCATCGAAATGCTTGTTCAGTACGATTATTAAAAATGCATACCGTTAGGTGCAGCTCCTATTATGCTGCATAGTATTTGTTTTGTTTATGTTGTTTTATTTCGGATTAAGAAAAAGCAAGGACCCGTTGCTTTCAATTATTAGTTTATTAGTTTACAATTCTGGTAATTGGGCAGTAAAATATGAAAAATATTATGACTGAATTAACTAATTTAACCATCACGCTCGTTCTCCGCGGGAGTAGGCAAACAGATTCTCCATACATGTTCTGGCGTACCACGGCTCATTCTCTTTTATACAATTCAAATTTTTTATTTATTTTTATTTATTTGATTAATAATATATATAATATTTTTTTACAATCATACAAGACAATGTTTACAAATCAATATTTTTTTGTGTGTATATACCTCACCAAAAAGAATTATGATTCTTGTGTGTGGTGAGGGATAACTACTTACAATCATAGGTATAGGTAGTGTAATCTAATTAAGAAAATCTAATTTATCAAAATCTTAATTAATAATACAATATATAGAATAAGCAGTCAAAAGAGACCAAACTCAATCACAAAGTCAATTCTATAATAAATGAGAACCCATTCGGGTTCACTGGGGATATATGCACACAAGGCGCAACCGCAAAACATTCACCATCGTGCAAAATAAATTGAACAAATCAAGTAATTGTACAGGTATCTTCATCGATTTGTGTGAAGTACTCGACAGTATCTCCCACGAACAACTCGTATCAGAACCAAAAGAAAACGGGACTGACCAGACGGGTAAAAAGCCACTCACCTAACCTACCTCAGATAGTCGGATCAAATGTGCATGACGCTTGTCGATTTCTGATGCTTCTAACAGAGCCATCCCCCAATATCTAACCTAATTGATTGTACCATGCTTTTTGCGGACGCCTTCTGTTGTTGCCTTTAACAGTCATAGCATTCATTTTCTTTACTATCCTCTCTCCTCTCATACGATTCACATGCCCAAACCATCTCAATACCCCCTTTTTAATTCTGTCCACTATGCTGCAAAAAGATCTACATTGGCTTCTCATTTGTTTATTCTTTACTCTATCATACATAGATTTTCCGCACGTGCATCTATGCGATCGCAGTCTATTTTCATTTCCGTTTGGTCAATTCGTTCAGACTTCACCTCTATATTCGTAAGCAATCAGTTTTTTTATTAATAAAAAGAAAACACTTTGTATAAAACCACTATTTATTGAATTATCTACATGTTACGGGACCAATGGTCCTTCATCAGGATGTAACATAGATGTCACATTACTAAAAATTAGAATTGGAAGCGTGGATATTACCAAAAACCAAAAATAAATATATAAGAGTTAAATAACTAATTAAGAACTAATGCGAAAACAGTTTTAAAAAGTGACTTTATTTTATTTGTAATGATTGCAATAATTTTTATAAGCTGTTTTCATTTGTCATAAATTGACTTTCGGATTGTTGACAGATGAATTCACTTCAAGACAACTATTATGATTGACACATCTGTGGAATTTAATTATTTTTAGCGGTTCATAAAAATTTGATATCCAGCAGGGTTTGCGATAGCTGGTATTCAATTAAATGATTTGTTCTTCAATGCAGTCAATTTAGGGATCCATTAGACAAATTTTTAATAGATATATTATCAGAAACGTAACTGAAAGAATTGGTCTCCAACGCAGAATGGAAAAAGGGGCCTCCTGTGTTTTGGCCCCTAATAAAATTTTTTAATTCCTAATACATAGTTCAGTGTTCATCTAATTTTACCTTAGCAATTTTACCCTTTCAACTGCTTTAACAACTTAGTGTAAGATGGTGATGTTATTTTAACCGGTCATACAGTAACCGTTATTTGATACTTGTATCTTATTGCGTTGATGATTGGTAATGGATTTCTTGCAATTCAGCGGGCAACGAGTGTATACATAGATTTTCGCAGCTGGTGATGATATCTCTATATTTTTTAAGTGGACTATCGAGCAATATTATTTTTAAAATATATATGATATTCTTCCGAATCATTTAACATATTCACTAAAACAGTGTTTCCCGAAAGGTAGTCATTCTTCACATTAAAATTCGGAAAATTCATTCTTCACATTAAAATTCATAGTTACATTGTATTTCTTTGCACAATAAATGTTTTACAATTCTTACAATAATTATTTTTCATTTTTATTCGTTCTTTCTTTTCAAGCCAAACATTAAAATTTTCAAACTACAAGGTAATTTTTTGTTATCAAAATAGGGTTCCGCCAAGAAAATTATGATCAATTGGGGTTCCATGGCAAAAAAAAATTGGGAACCTCTGCACTAGAATACACCTGAAAATCAGTATATTAATTTTTTTGACCCCTTTCATACACCAGTATATATTTTAAAAATATTTTTATATTTACATATGCTCTGAGAACACAGTTATTGGAGTTTGTCCCCAGAGGATAATCTTAATTAATTAATCATCCCTCTAGGGAGAGAATCCGGTAAATGTGTCCTCAGAACATTCCTAGCTAAATATAAAAATATTGTTAAGGTTTATAATTTTCACCCAATTTAATAATGATCAGGTAATATTTTGATTTATAGTTGTTAAACGTGTCGGTCGGAGCGAAATGGAGGGCCGAAAATGTAGAGCAGTCGCATTTTTACATCAACAAAGACATCGACCGCCTGATAAATGACACAGAAGCCTCCGTTACCAGCGAACTGGAGGGTGGCGACCGACAGAGGGCAATGAAACGTCTCCGCGTTCCCCCGTTGGGTGAACAGCAGAGTCCGTGGACCACATTCAAGGTCGGCCTGTTTTCGGGATCATTCATCGTTTTGGTTATATCGGTGATTCTGTCAGGTAAGCATCAAAATTAGAAATATTTATGTAGTACTGAGAGTAATTCAGGGGTATAAAATCAAAGGCAGCAATATTCCATTAAGGTATTTCTGAGATAAATGCCAAAATCCTGTCACCACTCCCACTGAAATATTTCTGGGATCTATGAAACCTGCATATTATTGGAAATAAGTTTTTAAAAACAATTTCATTCAGCAATACTTCCTATCAAATCTCAAATTCAGTAGGTACATTCTAAATTATTAATTCTCGATGACTGAATTCAAACATTTTTTTTTTAACTTTAAAATTTTGCCTTTGTTTTTATACCTCTCAAATGATAAAAAGAACAAAAAAAGTGTGTTCAAATATTCATGTATTAAGTTATCCCAGTAATAATAATTTAGCCATCTGTCTTTGTGTCCGTAACTTCTCAAAAACTTTTTTCTTTATTCTATTTTTTTAATAAATAAATAAATACTTACCTTTATATTCTTTGGGAACTTTGTATTCTTTAGGAACCGACATGTAACAGTACCGCAATTTTTAACAGGTTGCAGCTAGTTACCATGTTAATATTGGAATTTTTAATAATTATTACATGCCAATTTTTTACAAATCTTGCGATCACTGCCGTCTCTTCCAGGATTATTTCACAGTTCCAAAGAAGAAGTGTTCATTGCTCTGAGGCTATACCGCGGTCCCTTTCTGATGATAGCCTTCCTGTTCCTCATCGGAGTGAATGTTTACGGGTGGCGGTCCTCTGGCGTGAATCACGTCCTGATTTTCGAGCTGGATCCTCGCAACCACCTCTCCGAACAGCATCTGATGGAAATGGCGGCGGTTTTTGGCGTCGTTTGGGCTTTGAGTCTTCTGAGCTTTTTCTACAGCGCGAGTCTAAGTGTTCCGCCGCTGGTGAATCCCCTGGTGCTCACCGGAATGATGTGTATATTCATCTTTAACCCGCTGAGGATTTTTAAGCACGAAGCCAGATTCTGGTTCCTGAAAATAGTGGTGAGTGTAATTTATATTATATAATTTTTATTTTAACAATGACTTTATATTATAGAAGTATCACTGAGACGAAGCTATTTATATGGGAAGCATGTATAGAAGTCTTTATAGGATGGCCACAGGGCTTATGATCTGTTTTAGCTGGCTTAAGTGATCACATTACACAATGCAACATTCACCAATTCCACTCTAAGAACATCCACACATTATCAAAATTTTGAAAATAGTATATATGTTCATTATGTCTTTTTAAAATATCTAAAGGAACTATGCTATAGCCATCTTTGATCGATAATTAGTCATTCCCATGGTTCCCCATGAATCCCATAGGTTTCGTCGCTGGTAATGATACCTCTATATTTTTTTAAAAATCTTTGGCATCCTTCATAATATTGTACATTCCGACACTTCACTGTCAAAAAATTGAATAAAAACGATTTTGATGACATGTCAAAAATCATGCACACTGGCTCACATAAGACTATCAGGTGAAACCGACTATAATCTAAGTTTAAACAACCGGTCCTTAGTGTTAAATAAAAAATTAACAAGCCATTTTTAACATCACAAATACATATGTATCTAACGAATTCATGCATTTTAATAATTGTGAGTCTTGCATCTTCTTTATTTCATGATTCATATTAATTACCGTATCGTTATTTGGTTTGTCTGTTTAACTACTGGAAGATTACTTAGTCTACCATTGTTACAATTTCATAGAGCTTATCTTTTATTTGTTTATCAAACCACTTTAATCTTCCATTCATATTTGTATTTACAAATATTTGTTCCGTATGTATATTGAATTTGTTGGAAGAATTATATTTTTAATGTTGCAGGTTTAGATTTCAGATGTTCTCCCGAATGTTTGGATCATTTGAAAGTTTCACATGGCGCTGTTATTTAAGATTTGTATCTGACTGTATCGAAGATGGGTAATTGAGATATAACTATTGTCTATACCGATGGTTGCCCGTCGAATTGCGAAATATCAGTTAGAAATCATTGATACAATCACACACGAATCTCAAATAACGGTTCTTGTGTAACTTGTTGAATTCCATCACTAATTTTAACACATTTAGGATAATAGATCTACAATCCTCAGCAAACACTATATCTTATCATTTCACTGGTGTGGGGTCTTCTAAATAATTAACAAATTTCAGAAGTCGAATTTGAAGAATTTTAATGAAATTTCATAATAACATTTTTTGAGGTTTATTATTCGCTAAAATATTTTCATAAGACCCAAGACTGCTAGGACCATTTGAGCTGAACATTTCAAATACGGTAAAACCTCATTAATTCGAAATTCAAGGAACCCAAAAAAAATCATGATGCAAATGCGAATTTTGCCAAAAATAGTAAAAAAAAGTCATTAATTTTTGTGAAAAATGTCTGTATTTTTGCATATTTTAAGGAATCATTTCGAAAACGCATTATTTATTATGCTAATCCAAAGATCACGATATTTCTATTACTAAGTATTATATTATATTCTAAGTACCCACCAGTACGTATTTGTTGTTCTCACTTGGAAAAAATCGAAATATTTAAAAAAAAAATTCAATTTTGTAACTTTCTAAAAAACTTGGAATTATGTAAATTAGAATATATTACTTATGACATAAGGGGCTGAAAATTATTGCAAATTACGAATTACCAGGGTTTTCGAATTATCAGGGTTAGTCTACTATCAAATTAACATTGGACTTGTGGGTTTGAAAATTTTCAAATTATGGCAAATTTTGAATTATCAGGGTTCGAATTAACGGGGTATACTGTACAACCCTCTTTAAGTACCTACCTACATGTTGGATTTTTTTTCTATCAATAATTGCGGAATTTCATCATTTATTAAAATTAGTTTAGAAAATTCTAGTCTTTCTGCATTATATTAGCTTATTTATTAAAAATGTTGTTTATACATGTAACAAAAATATGAGTTGGTTTAAAGTAATCCTGAATATACAGGGTGTAACAGGCGCAGTCCACAATACTTTACAGATCGATTCCTGTCTAAATGATGAGTCGAAAATGTTTGAGCAAAAATGTCCTAATTTCAATAGATAAAAATGAAATCAAAGTTTGCATTTTTTTTCAATATTTCTGACTTATCTTCTGAGAAACTAAACAATTTTTTTTTAATACTTAATTTTTGAGACATCTATGTATATTTAATAACAAATCTTCATACTGTCAATTTGAACTGAAAAAAAGGTGAAATTTTAAACAGAGTTCTTGGAGAAACACGTGATTTTAATAGAAATGTGGAAAGAATGAATTCTTACAAGAATTTTTCATTATTCCATTTATGTCTTATTTCCTCAGGGAAGAATGGTAGCAGCACCATTTTTCCAAGTGGCATTTGCTGATTTCTGGATGGCAGATCAACTGAACTCCCTCGTCACGGCTCTGTTGGACTTCCAGTTCCTTACCTGTTTTTACATCACCAACGGAATATCGTGGGTACCAGGATGTACGTTTTTACTTACCGATATAACTTAATATTTGCACATTATGCTGACTGTGACTTATTTTCTAGCAGTGTTTGTTTTTAAACTTGTGTCTGCTTGTTGCTTTTCCCTTCGCTGGATCGATATTTTAAAAAATACAGCAAAATTCTAGTCTTACACTCTTCTGTAGATAGAAAGAATATTAAAAAAAAAATGTGTAATTCGAGGGCATTATTTTAGTGAAATTTGATTGTAAGAATTTTGTAATCTGAATAAATGAAATTATTTTACATTATTATATTTACATTTTAAATAATTAGTGAAATTTTTAATCATCTTTAGATATACTTACTTACTTACCATCACGCCGTTTCCATGGGGGTAGGCAGAGAGGATAAAGCGCCACACTCTTCTGTCCTGACATGCAACTCTCACCTCATCCACATTCATACATCTTCGCATGCAAGCTCGCAGGTTGTTGAAGCTTCTAACGGGACCATCTTCCAGTATCTGGTTGATCTGGTCATGCCACGTCTTCTGCGGTCGCCCTCTCTTTCTGGCGCCATCAACACTTGCATTATATATCTTTCTTACCATTCTTTCCTCATTCATTCGCTCAACATGCCCAAACCATCTGAGCGACCCTGTTTTAATTGTATTAATTATGCCAAGATCAGCTTTACATTCATTCCTAATATCTGCATTCTTTACTCTATCATCTTTAGATATCACAATAGCAATCTCAATACTACAAACCGGTGGCGTGCAGCGCATACAAGCAAAAAAGCTGTGCATTAGTAAAGATTCTGGGAAACAAATATTAATTAAATAATCCTTATCTTAAGAAATTGTTGATTTAAAATTCTAGCCATAATTCGCCATACGGCTAGGAGTTTTATTTCTGACGTTTCTGTTTAACGTGACGTGTCTGTTTTTTTATGATTTAAAATTCTAGCCGTAATTCATCCTATGGCTAGAAGTTTTGTTTCCGACGTTTCTGTACTTAACTTCTTATAACATTTTGATATTTTCAATTTCAGGTAAACGATTGAAATACAAAATTAAAATTTTCAATGTGCGGCTGTGACCTTATGCAAATTTAGCCACCTTGATTCATTTTAATACAACATGATCCGATTCAGGAGTGTATTATTTTATCTATGGCTTCTTTCATTGTTATACAGAGCATTATTTTAGAGTTTGTGATTTCACAGAGTTTTCCTCATCCATTCTGATTACGTGACATACATGTCACTTTCCCTTTATATACATATGTGTATAACTAAATATGTTCATATTTAACTTTTAAACATGAATATTGCTGTTTGCTACCAAATAGTGAACATTGCTGCTTTTGCTATTAACACAATTGGATAGTTCTTGTCTTTGCTATGAGTTTCAGTCTTAATTTTGTCACATGACACTTCCCTGGGGGTTGATTGGCTGAAATGATTTGGAAACAGTTTTTGGAAGGGATAGAGCTGCATTTTTTACTCCCTTTCTTTTAACTCGTAGCGTCAGCTTGCTTGTCTGTCGAAAAATCTTTGGATCGATTTTTAACTCTTTTCCCGTGATCCAATTAAGCTGAAACTTTGCAGGCAGACTTCTGGCGATGAAAAATGATCTAACAAATATTCGTTAAAAAAAACTAATAATCATAGTATAAATTTGGATTTTTCGAAATTCTTTACTACTCCCTTTCGTAGCGTCGCCCTATTCAAGCCCAACGTGTGGGGCAAGCGCCAAACCTGTTTCAACTAGTAAATGGGAAAGGGAGTATAATAAAAACATGGTTTTTATGGGTTAGTTTTTTATAAAATCTCGAATTTGGTACATTACATATTAGCGATTGCATTAAGATTTATTTTTGGTTATTGCTGTCTTTCCTTGTATACCCTACGTACACAGTGTAAAATATCTACCTTGGATAACAATTAAATAAATGAGTACTTATTGGTTTACTTTTACAGCGAGTGTGGTATTGGAGACATCTCAGTGCATGGAGAAGTCCTTCATCATCCGGCCCATTGTGAACTGCTTGCCCGCCTGGTTTCGCTTTGCACAGTGTGTCCGGCGATACCGAGATACCAAGGACGCCTTCCCCCATCTGCTCAACGCTGGAAAGTACTTTTCCACATTTGTTGTTGTCATATTCACCACACTCAAAAACTTCAATGACAGTAAGTGCATCACCTACTTATATAGGTAATACATACTTGCATTCTCGCTTGATTCATTAAAATATTAGGCATACTAAATTATATAAATAGGCATATTAAATTTATTAAAATTACTGAAAATTTGGTCACTTTGTTTACTTACAAATTTTGTTTTAAAAAACATTGTTTTTAAAAAATATTAAATTTTTGTCTTTTTTAAAAAACCTTTTTACATTGTTGACAACTTTTTTTACTTTAATAAATTAAATGAATAGATATTATTTTTTTTTAACTAATACAAAAAAATCAAAATAACAAAAATTTCTGCTATTTAATCAAGACGCAAAGTTTTTAAGACATGATACGCAGTGCCTTTTAAGAATGTAGAAAAAAATTTTGTTTTTTTTTTTTAATAATTTAATTAGATTGATTCACAACCAGGTTAATGCAACCCTGGTGTATATTGCACTTTTATAAGCGACTTAATAAATAAAATTTAATACTTTTTGTGATCCGGGATCTTAAAATAGAGCTGACAATTAATTTTTTTTTGTATGTACAGAGATTTTGATCATTTTAAATTAAAATGTTATTAGTAAATACGTACAAATTTTACTTTATTACATTTACAAAATTAATATCCTTTCAGGCTCGTATGAAAATTACTACGACAATCCATACTTCTATATGTGGCTGTTATCGCAGTTCATATCTTCGTTGTACGCATATTTGTGGGACTTGAAAATGGATTGGGGACTTTTTGACAGCAATTCTGACAACAAAATTCTCCGGGAAGAAATTGTGTACAGTTCCAATGTAAGTTTATCAAAAATATGTACATATTGGTTTTTAGCTCAAGATCTGAATTATGTAAAATATTTCTCTGTTCACTTTCTTAAATAATTAAAAAATAATTGATATAAATTAACTTTGTTTAAACCACTTATTTATTGAAAAAAATCAACATGTTTCGAAGCCAATGGCTTCTTCGTCAGGAAAACAAAAATAATATTTAAAAATCGAAATATAGATCAAAATATTAAAAAGTTATATATGGAAAATGATAATATAAAGTATGATAATTTAAACAAAGTTAATTTATATCAATTATAATTATGTTACCACAAAATAAATTTGCTACATTTGAAGAAGAAATTAAAAAATATATAGATATTTTGGTGTTAGAGAACCTTCTTATAATTTGAATTTTTTTGATACTTTAAATTATATATTTTCAGAGTTATTACTATTTTGCAATTATTGAAGATGCCATCCTCAGATTTATATGGGGCCTAGCATATATAGTGGTGCAAAATAATTGGCTGTACGGAGAGATCATGGTCACAATTCAAGCTCTTATGGAAGTTTTCAGGTAACTATATTTTTGTATCTAAATATAATAATTTTGTTGTCGGTCCGTTAAGTCCGTAACTTGCCGGAATTAAACAATTAGAGTGTGACGCATAATCAGCGCGCGGCTCAAGCAACATGCCAGGGTCGAAATTATACGGTCTTGCCATTTTTATATTATTTTATTATGTTTAGTTTTAGGTTTAATCGAATAAAGTCAAAAGCAAATGGTTTTCTATTTTTCATTTTTAAAATTCACAAATAGAATCCTGCAATTATTATGTCCTGTGATTTTTCACAGATGCTAGTGTATGTTCTGGTCTATCCAAATGACAAAATGAAAAAATAACATTTTTTCACAAGTGAGAACAGCAAATATGTCAATATCAGATACTTTGGTAATAAAAATGACGCGATCTTTGAATTAGCATAATAAATATGTATTGCATTTTCAAAATGATTTCTTGAAATTTCACAAAATTAATGGCTTTTTTCAATTTTTGTTTAATTTATGATTTTTGACAAATATCGCAATTGCATTGTGATTTTTTTCTTTGTATTTAAAATTAATGGGGTTCTGCATAATTCGAATTTATTTTTTGTTCCCCCTTTTTTTTTTCTGTTTATTTTCTTTACATTTTATAATATTTAGTCCCACAAAACGACTAAAAAGACGTCTGTCTGTAGGTTCATTTTTACAATTGTAAGTTACACTATTACAAAATATTATCCACTTTATAAACATAAGAGTTAAGAAAACGAAAACAATTAAGTACAAAAAACAACATAAAAGAAATTTTCAGTACAAAGTTAAAAATTTTAAGCAAATTAAGAAAAGAGCAATAAATAAAGAAAATAGCAAATTAAAAATATATATAGCAGAAATTAAGGAAAAAGAAAGAAAAATATATATAAATATAAACATCACTAATTATTCAAAGTCATTATCATAATAAAACACTTAATATAGTTCATAAATAACTAATGTCGTTTTCTATTAACCACTTTTTAAGTTCTGACATTGACTTTGGAGTTTTTAAGCCTGAGGGAAAGGTGCTTTGTATTTTGTTCAAGAACATTGGAACTCGATATTCAAGTGTCCTCAGACCATATTTGTTTGTTATTCTTGGTATTATTAATATTTGATTTGAATTTTGAATTAACGAGGTTCTAATGTATTACTATTTAATATTATTTTTATAACGCAGTGCCTGTATTTTGCATTAAATAATAGCTGTGTAAAAACTGTACATTATAACTATCACAATGCCCCAGAAATATATTAAAGCAATACTCTTAATTTAGGTGTCATGGACTTTGTGTGGTATCTGAACAAACGGATCCCCTGCCTGTCGTTAAAAAATAAACAAATGTGAATAGATTCCTTTATATGTGTGAGTTTTCAGGCGCTTTATTTGGAATTTCTTCCGTCTGGAGAATGAGCACTTGAATAATTGTGGTCAGTTCCGTGCCGTCCGAGATATTTCCGTCGCTCCACTCGACTCCTCGGATCAGATCACCATAATGCGAATGATGGACGAGGAGAATGGAGTCGTTAACAGGTGTGTATTCAAATTAAAGAAGATTTCTGTATTTCTATTCATTTTTCATATAATTCGTCATTATATACCAGGGGCGTGCAGTAGGAACAAGAAGCATGACTTTTCTCTAGTGATGCAACGAATACTACTTTCACGAATACGAATATCAAACCAACTGTTCGGCGAATACGAATACGAATAATTCAACAAGGTAATAAATAATACACCACTGCTCTTTTTTTACTAAGAGGTTCTATTATTATTTTTACCACCGGCAAATTTTGGTGCAAAAAGCACATTTGTAACTTCTCAGGCATTAGACGATTTCTTTTATCCGATTGTTTGTACATTTCCAGCAGTCGAAAATAAATATCACTTTTTTCACGCTTACGAGAGGTCATGTTATTAAATTTAATTTGAAATTATCTTATAAGAGTTAACACTTTTACACACAATGGAAATAAAATGGAACGAACAATACGTATTACAAAACAAAAACTACATGAAATGAGCACCTAACCTTATTAAAAACCCAACAAAACTAGATGAAAGAACTCATGTTATGGTGTGAAACAAGTGACAATTGACAACTTAAGAACTCAACAAATCCATTCATTCAGTGTTAGGGGAATCCCTGATAATAGAGTACGTAGGTGTGTTCGGATACACTGTGCGCAGCCAAACTGTAATTTGCGTTGCGTTCAGTTATAGTTTGTTTTTAATATTCGTGATGATATTCAGCAAATACGAATATTTGGTAAATGTCTACTATTCGATAAATACGAATATTCGTATTCGTTGCATCACTACTTTTTTCTAAGCATATATTTTTAAAAGACACCGAAATAAGAGATTTATCTCGTAATATTCCAATCACAATAATTAACATTTTATTTCGATTTTAATATTTCTTAATATTCTTCCAGATGAATATTTAATTTCAATGTTTTTTACCAAATATACGGTTAAATAAAAGTCATGCTTCTTGTTCCCACTGCACGTCCCCGTTATATGACCTCACATTATGCGCACACAATTATGTATTTTTGAAATCATATTTTCAAATAATTTATGTATCTACCTACCTTTGGATTTGAAATTAATTTATTTTATTAATTAGAAAAACTGTTGCATTACAGTCCAGATATTATTAATTTTTTGCTGTAATACAATGAACTCTTAATATTCGTCATCAATCCGTTCCCAAAAAAAGGATGAATATCAAATAAATTGTTCCCATAAGAATTGGTTTAATCCATTCCCAGTTATGAATTTCGCCAATCCATTATTTAACAAAAAAACTTCTTAAAGAGTTAAGGTTGTTATTACGGTCGTTAGACATATTTAACTGTAAATAGTTGCAGATATTTTATACGAACCGTATGTTTTTCCGAGAAACAATTCTCGACGTTTCGTTGAATGCTTATTCAACGTCGTCAGGAGGACGACCTTTATCTGCAGAGGTAGAGGGCGGACTGATTACTGCTTTCGAGGTAAATTACTACATATTGCACACTGGCAACCTCTATTGTAAAAGAAGTGAACACTCCACAACAAAGTGCATATAATCGTTTCTCGGAAAAACATACGGTTCGTATTAAATATCCGCAACTATTTACAGTTAAAAAAAAAGCTTCCCTCAATTCAATTTCAGAAATCATCGCAAATACATTTTAATTACAAATTAATGACTATTTATTAAAGTTTAATCGTTATGACAGAGATTTACTAGTTGTGATGCCGCAAAAATATTATAGGCCTATATAAATGCATAAATAAAATTTTAACCATTTGACCAGAAATTTAGCTTTCACAGACGATTCACCAACACGTGGAAGGTGGGACGAATGTCGACTTTCCAGGCTAATATCAAAAAATATGAATATCAACATGGAAAAATATTGAGCTTCCACTATAAGAAAATCTTTTACGCTTTCAAAATTTTGTTGTTTAATTTTGTCTGAATAGTTGTATTAGCTTTCATTGAAAACACTATTTAACTTACTCACAGCATTATTAATGAAAACATTATTTTTCAGGCATCTAAAGAAGAAAACTCCCAAGAAAAATAAAGACCCAGAAAAGAGGGCTCTGATCAAAAAGGAATCCATTCACGACCTGCACCTCGAGATAGACCTTTCTTCTAAAAAATTATAGCAAAACCATTCGCAGGAGAATTGTTAAAGGAGCATTGTTCACTAAAAGTTCACAATTCATATTGTAAATATTTTTGCCATGTTGTTAAAAGTAGATATGTATATCACTTGTAACTTATAGATGCAAAACCGCTACTGTCCATATGGATTCCATTCCATCTGTTGGTTTTGCATCTGTCCGCCACACTTGTTGAAAAATTCTAATATTGACTTCTACATATTTTCTTAAAATATTCTTATTATTTCAGTGTTTTGAGAAAGTATCATTTATGTAAATATTGACGGTGCTATTTTTCTTAAAATGTAGTTTCCGGAACGCTAATTTCGTTAACTCCTGGGATGGGAAGTTCTCAAAGCTCCTCCTTCCTTTGCATTTAATATTAGCGGTGATTTAATTATTTACACTGAAGCTGCAAAAAATATGTAGTATCTACTATACAGGATGTAGTATCTCGTAGCTAGTAGCGTAAACTTTGGAGGAGTCTTCACTAATGAATAGAAAATATTTTGTACACTTTGGGTGAAATGTTGACAGTTACGGAGGTAAGCGACGTCAAAGTTTGCATTTCCATTTCAATATTTCTGGCTTATTCCTCATTTCTCTATAAGGAGTATTTGAAATTCATTTTATTTGTAACAAGTCAAATGAAATGATTAAATTCTTTTTTTGTAAGGTTTTTGTCCATTTATTTGATTTGTATCAGATGGAATGTATTTTTAATATTCAATATAAATTACTTACAATATTTTACAGAAAATATGTCAGAAATATTTTTAAAAAAATGCAAACTTTGATGTCGCTTATCCCCGTAACTGTCAGTGTTTTACCCAAAGTGTAAAGAATATTTTCTATCCAAAATTGAATAAAGAAGACTCCCAAAAGTTTTTGCTACTATCTACGAACATGCGTGCAATGAGAACATTGAAGCATGACTTTTACGAAATCACATATTGGGGAAAAATATACAAATTAAATATATATGTAACAGAATATTACGAAATATTAAAATCTGAGTGATATGGTAATAATTGTGATAGAAATATTACGAGATATTTATTTCAATTTGAATGATTTTCAAGATGTATGCTTAGAATAAAGTCATGCTTCAATGTTCTCACTGCACACTCTCAGCTACGAAGTACCCTGTATAACTATTTCATAAAAATGCATTATTCCGGGTTCCAAAACGCCATTTCAACTGAAAAATAGCACTTAATATTAGGAACTAAAATATTAACAATTTTTATGAAATACCGTTGATCAAAAACCTTGGCAAATCAATTGTTGCATTATTTATTTTATTTCGGGAGATGTATTCTTTTGATTTTTTTATGTACATAGTTAGCTAATTAACTTAATATTTCACCATCCATGTAATATATGTAGTTAGTACTTAATCAATTCATGTAACCTTCGTCCATTCCTAATGATCCCATTCCTAAATATATTATGTACTGTTAAATTTTGCAAACTATCACACAAATTTATTTTGTCATTAGCCTCAAATTAAAATATTTTTATAAAAAAATACCTTGAAAAATGTCTTACTCGACACACAAATTTGTAATACCTTCATACGTCACGGTCATTATATTATATTTGATTCAATAATTACTAGTTAGTAAGTAAATAAGAAATGTTTCGTTTAAAATTGCAATAAATTCATAATTATTTATCAATACACATATATAAACTATAATGTACAAAAAAATTAAGCCACTCCATATTAATTAACACGTTCAAAGTTTACCAAAATGTTCTTGCATACACGCCTTGGGCATAGTTTTCATTATCTGATTATGTAGTTTTAGAACATTTAATTAAAATATTTAAGCTTGCAATATGTTACTACATTGTCCTAAACTCACAGGATTCCCAAAGTATGATAATGAAATATGAAAAACAATGAATCCTCCAAAACAACACAAAATACGCAAAACAAGACAAAATACACTCTATGTATTTTGATTTCCGCGTATTTTGCCTTTACATAGTATAACTGTAAAATACAAGATGAAAACAGACTAAAAATCATGCGCCGAAATGAAATGCAGTGAAACCCCGTTAATTTGATCCCCGATAATTCGAATTTTTTAGAACGTCCAAGTCCCAAAAGGTTAATTTCAAGAATTTGTGAGAATTAGCCTCCACTGTCTCATCGGAAAGGGACTAGAGTGTCCCCAAATCTGGGCCCGACGCGCGGAGTAGGGAAGAGATGGAAGCCACAGGGATCACTATGGCTTCTATCTCGTCAATTTAAACAACACATGTATTATCTAAATTGTATGTGCGTTGATTAACCCTGATAATTCGAAAATTCCGGGAATTCGTAATTCGAAATAAATTTTCCACCTTGCACCATAAATAAATACGTCACATTATTTTTTTTTTTTTGACAAGTTATAAAAACTAATAGAGGATAACAGCTTTTTGATCGCACATAACCGTGTGAAGTTTCATTTGTATCTTCTGTGTATAGTTTTCTGGGATATTCTACCGTGTATATGTGACCTCTCTTGGCCAGAGAGGTCACATATACACGGCAGAATATCCCAGAAAACTATACACAGAAGATTCTGAACGGCCGTGAAAACCTAAGGACGTTTCATTTGTATATTTAGCAGTGTCTTGTAGCCTCCACTTTATCTATACATATTATGTTGTGATCCCTAAAATTGGGGAATTCTGTGAATGCTTTCTTCAATTGGCTGCCTTGATTTGCGGGGATAGTTTTAATTTTCTATAATTACTCGCAATTGGACGCTTTTCAAATTGCTTAAATTCCCCTTTATTACGATTCTTTTTTCTAATACCTGTGTTTGTCTTGTTAAATTGTTAAATTTTTGAAAGAGGTTGACTGACTTATCTTATTATTTCACATATTTTTGTGTTTCTAATAATGTCGGAAAAAGGCAGAATCGAAAGATAAAATCAAGTGCAGATTGAAGAAGTCTTCCAAAAACTCAAAGATAAATAAAGGTAAATACATATTAAAATGGAAAAAATAATTTCATATTTTTCACAAATGAGAACAGCACACATGTCAATTTCAGGTAATAGAAATGTCGCGTTCTTTGCATTAGCGTAATGAGTATTGCGTTTTCAAAATGATGTTTTGAAATATGCACAAATACACAAGTTTTCTGTAAAATTAACTTTTTTTTATGAGTTTTACGTTTTTTGGTGAACTTCACAATCTTTTTTATGGTACCTAAAATTTCTAATTAGCGGGGTTCTACTTCTAAAAAACATAGTGTATTTTGTATGTTTGTAATATTTTTGTGATATAAACGTTTACCAACATAAAGCACATTGTATTTTGTGCTCACAGTGCGGATATGGAAAAGTGAGGTGAGTTCTCAGCATTGAATGTGTTGTATAAAAGAATAACACAATTAAAATTGTTGATTGCGTTAATATATGATGATTATTTTCATCAAACATATTTAATAATTAAATTTATGTATCTTATTTTGATTTTAATTACTGCAATCTAATACAAAAACATTGTTTTGTATATTTTTTTGTGTTATAGCAATACAAAATTGCTCTTGCCATTTTTCAAATGCTTTTTTTATTTGGATTGTTTTTTCATTGTAATTTTTTGGGTTCTATTATTTAATGCAATTACTAAACACAAAGGGTTATCATCTCGCTTCTAACAATCATCGCTCTGTGATCAAATACATTGGCGCTTTTCTTCTAGACAAACTAATTATTCACAATTTAGTTACGAATATACATAATATTACGATATAAAATGTTTTGTGATATGTGTTGTTTAAGGGCCAGTTGTTTCAAGTTGGATTAAAGTAAGCGTTCTTTTAAAGCATAGATTTTTACATTCACCACCAATCAGACGATCCGTTTTCGTAAAAATCTATGCTTTAATCAACCGCTTACTTTGATCGAACTTGAAATAACCGGGCCTAAATAGTATGTGTTTTGTTTTGTTTAACCTCTTAACTTAACCGCTGAAAACTTTCTAAAACTACTCTTTTAATTTCATACATAACATGTTTTATTAATAACAACCTCTGTACAGAGACGCTCCATATAGATTTTTAACCATAGCTATTTTAATTATTACAATTCACTTGCTATTCATTAATTTTTCTTATTTAACATAATCAGTACGGGGGAGGAAATAACAACATAAAAATGAGGAATTTATTAATTAATTGGTCGTATTAAACGAACATGGATCAGTTAGTGTATGCCTGTATTTATTACACATATATAAAATTCTTTTTTGTAAAATTATCATTGCAAGGTGTTGGGTCTATACTGTTTGTAAAAGATATTATTATATTGATTAGAACAGTCAAAAAATTAAATTCAAACTTTATTTAAAAAAAAAAATGCTTTCTATTGCTAGCAGAACAGCTTTCCAGCTGGACTATCTCAGGTATATTATTAATCTGGTCAGATTTACATTTTTATAATTTCTAAAAAAAAAATTGAGATTCACTCCCTTCAGAAATTTTGTCTGAACTTTAAAAATTCAAGGCTTATGATTCTGAATCTGACTGCAGAATTCCCGGCACACCCACCATTTTGGAGAGAATGGGGATTTTATACCAAAAAATATGCTATTTGCTTGACTGACCCAATCGCATGGGAAGCAGCAAAATTTAATATAGTAATTATTACAGTAAAACTGCGATAATTCGAAAACCCCGGTAATTCGAATTAATGGTCTTCTGTATAATTCGATTTTTTTTTGGGTCTCTTGAATTTCGAATTAACAAGGTTCTACTGTATTAGGTGTACCCCCTTGAAGACAGTTACATTCAGGTCAGCACACATTCCACTTACGCTTGTTGCGTCTTATTATAGCTAGCAATAGCTTCATGTGTATTTCTTTCTTACTAAAGTATTATATCCCTTTACCTATGTAAAAAGGGACATCTACCAAAAACGAAATTATATTAAACAAACTACATAATTATTCACAATCTACACATAAAAATTTAAAAAAAGTTTCAACTTTTTCAGAACAAAAAAATGACATAAATGCGCTAATTTTGTACATAAAGCCAGACTTCAAACAGCTCTCCTGTAAAATTGTTTTTTTCGTAGATGTCTTATTGTATGTAGGTGAAAAAATATAAACGTGAACGTGTCAGATGTGCTGGTGACAGCAAAGGGGTGATTATACTGGCTTAGGATTTCTAATTTTAACGCGAATTAGAAGCCTTTGCAAAAGTTTGAGCACAGTATCACAATATTAAATTATTATTAAGTATTAAAAAATAATAAATGTAAGTATTTTCTTTCAATATCCCAATTTTTGGTAAAATCTTTTTTTTATATAAAATATGTGCTAGAGAATTTCGGCCTCTATATTTACATTCAATACATAACGTTTTAACATTTTTTCAAAGCAGAGTGCTATTAAAGTATGGTCTGAAATATTGCCACTTCACCAATAAACATGAATTTATCTTTTATGAACTTATGTTTTTTTTTAATTTAGTGTTTACTTACTTAATTAATTTACTTAAAAAGTGTTGATACATGGGTATACTTAATTTACAAATTACGTAATATACAAATAGTTGTGAAGTAATTTTTGTTATTCAACAAAGATTTCAAAAGCTTGTAATGTATGTATACAGCTCTTTAAATTTATCATTGTATATTATTAAAAATTGTAGACTTCACCACATAAGTGTCTTATATGTAATTAATTAACTTAATGTACTTATATAATGTATGCCGTAATCATTTTATTTCAAAAGAGCATGACAAAATTGAATGCTGAATTTTTTTTTGCCATTGATTAGTATTTATTTTAGCAAACAAGGTATTGTTTCGGGTTATCATTATAAGATTTGTGCATAAACTATGTGCTGTTGCAGAAATTTTTTATCTTGCATTTATCGGGTCAATGTTTTTTTTAAATTATCAGTATTTTTTGATTGTCATTATTTATAAACAAATTTTAGTACACACTTAAATGGTCAGTAACACTATTTACACATTACTGTACAATTTTATCAGTATTTTATCATACATGGGAACTTCACGTGTATATGAATATGTACGTCCTGTTTATTTTTTAGAATAGGGGAGATTGACTGATTTTAAAAAAATCACATTTTATGGCCTCTAAAACATTCATTTACCTGATTGTAGAGAACAAACCCGTAGAACAGGTTGCCACCTTCAGATATATATAGGCCTAGATGGACCTGAAATACAAGCCCATGTTAAGAAGACAGCGGCAATCTCTGGTACTGAAATACAATTTACAAAATCAGGTACAATTCTGAAAAATAAAGATATGGCATAACGGCGATGAAGCAAAGGCAAACACAAACAAACATTGAAGACTTCTGAGATGATGACACTGAGGATGATAGCAGGCAAGACTCTGAGGGATCGCTTGAGCAACACCAGAATAAGAGAGATATGTGAGGCTGAGGACATCGTACAACGGAGTAGACAACGAAGGAGGGACCGGTATGTTCAGAGAATGGACGGCACTGGTCTTCCCTGTATCGCACCACATGACCAGCCTCACAGAACCTGCCCTCGGGAAAGACCTCTTAAAAAATGGAAGAGATGTCAAATTTAAAAAAAAAATTGAATTACGTATGGAACTAAAATTTATTGATTTATGGTGCAAAGGGTTAACAATAATTACGAATTACCGGGGTTTCAAATTATCAAGGTTGTTAATCTACTTTGAAATTAACATATTGGAACTTGTGGGTTTGAAAATTTTCAAATTACCTATGTCGAATTTTGAGTTGGAACTAACGGGGCTTTACTATATACACTGACCATTTAGTTTTTCTAAATACATACTTATAATTTATCCATAAAAATACTGACCAAATAAATGCATGTGCTATTTTTCTAACTAAAGAAATTTTTGCATCATATTAAATTCAAAATAGACCATTTTCTGCACGTTAATTCTAATATGAAGGAAACTGATGTTGTTAATTATAAAAATTCCAATACTTAAATAAAATTTCATAGGTTCTGTACGTGTTCTCATTGAAATATATTTAAGTGTAGAAAAGTAAAGTTTAACATGATGTAGAAGAGATTTTTAAAGTATTATATATCCAAATAATTATGTATAGATTTATTTTGTAAGAGTTTTAATGTTCGGCCCAATATTAATCTATTTTTAATTACATATTTATTTTTTGCAATGATCAATCAGTCGCTGAAATGTATTTTTATATATAGCTTATAACATATTATAATGTAATAGAAAAATCAAAAAGAATATACATATGTATAATATTGGTTAAATGTGCCATATAATCAAATTAAAATGAGGGTATAAATTTTTTAAATAATGTTCAGAATTATGTTTGCAATGGCAAAGATCTCATCTCGGAGTAATGGAATTTTGCCTGGATTTGTCTGGATTTTAGAAGACAATCTTAAGAAACCAGCATTTGCTTGCTGGCCACCATTTGACATGCTGTAATTATATTTTCTTTACCTACAAGATGTTTGAAGAAATTTATTTAACTTCATATCGCATCATTTTGTTGAGCTGAATACATTTCACACATGTTCAAATGTTATCTGATTGGATATTTTCATATGGGCATGTTTAAACTCTTATAATTTGCTTTAAGTTAGATTTTAATTATTCTTTTAAGGAATACTAATTAAAAAAACTTGCCTTAAATTGTTTATCTGTGTATGATAGAGTGAAGAACGAACATTTGACTTCCCCTTTTAGAGTATGGTAACTGATAAATAGGTAATTTTAAGTTGTTCTAATTCTTAAATTTGTTTTAAGGGGGAGTTAATTTTTACATGCTTTTATTTAACTCTCTTTGTCTGTTTGTTGTGGTGGAATCTTGTAATTGATTTTTCACCAACTTCCCAACTAGCTGGAGCTCTGAAACTTTCAACATTTACGTAAAGTGGATGACTATATATTATTAAATCATTTTCGACATTATTTGGTCATTATTTCGATTAGAATTAATAATCACGTATAATTCATATTAAATTAATAATCACGTCACTCACAAGTAAGAACCGCAAAAACAGCTGAAGAACACGAAAATTTATTTTAAACTTTAAAACAACGTGTTTAATATTTGGATGTATGGATGTTTAATAACGTTTGCAAAGAAAGTGTATAAAAGCATGTCTTCAAAATTTTTTTTAATTTACCGACACTAAAAAATGTGTCAAATAAATTAACTTTTTTTTTCTTTTTTTTAGATATTTTAACCTTTTGTAGACTAAAGTTATTTATTGTAAAAAACTCCATTTTTAAAAATTAAAAAATCAACACGATTTTGAGAGTTCAATATTTTTATTATCCAGATAACAGATTAGCCATTAACAACAGATTATCAACTGATTATCAGTTGATAATGGCATAATCTGCCAAAACAATCATCCTGGTTTGGATAATAAAAATATTGAACTCTCAAAATTGTGTTGATTTTTTAATTTAAAAAAAATAGGTATTTCTTAGTTACAACACATTAAGTAGGAGGATTCAAAACCAGAAGCAGAATGTAGATCTGTTTTTAGGATAGCCACTTGCTTGCCCCGCATTTTAACAGACAGTCAAGTTCGCCCCGGAAAAAACTGCGGGCCGCGCATTCCGTGAACGCATTACCAAGAATTTACCGTAATACATACATTATTTTCTGTATACAAGGATAATAATTGTTTGTCATAGATAAATAAACAGACAACATGAACAAATTTTTTTGTTTATTTTTAACGTGATCAGTTTTTTTTATCACTTAATTTTATAATAAATGTTTAAATATATTTTTGGACATGACTGCTTTAAGGGATATCCCCGGAAGTCCACTATTTTGAACCGGGGCAAGTGAGCGGATAGTCAATAATATGTAGAAAGTTTGAGTGACAAGAGAATAGTAGAAAAATATATGAGATGAGTGTTAGAAGACATTAGGAAGAGATCCACAAATGATTTGGCACAATCAGGTAAACCAGATATTGTACAATGTTAGATTAGCTTAGCTTCAACAATCGACGAGCGTGCATGAGAAGATGCATGGAAGTGAATGAGGTAAGAGTGGCATGTCAGGAGGAAGAGTGTCGTGTCAAGCCTTAAATTTGTCTTCACATTTTGCCTTATGTACAGCTTTATAGGACCAGCGGGTACGTATTTTAAAAAAATTAGTTAAATGCTTATTTTATTTTTATTAAGGGATTACGTCACCTTTGCACAAAAAATATACATTAATTTTTTTTGACATATCTATTTCACATACTAAATTTGTTTTATCATCATTGTTTACACTATGCATTGATGAATATTATTTTTCATTAACAAATTATGTCGAAGATTTCAAATTGCCGGATCATGTGCTGTCCCGCAAGGGTCTTTCTCCGTGATGCGCGCAACTGGTGGAGATAATTATGTCACCAAGGTTCGAGTGAAATGAAAAGTTAATTATTAAACAATAATTTTGTTGTCTGTCCGTCTGAACTTCTTGTAACGTCCGTAATTTTATTAAACAGCTGGAGGAAGGGCGAGAGCCACGGCCACGCGAATGCTAGCGCAGGACGCTATCGGTGTTGCCACCATTGCATGTCCGCAACCCGCCAAAAAAATCACACAAATAGGGCTTAGCAAATATACAAACGATTGTTCTGTCATTTTTGACGGGTAACAACTAGTTTTCTTGTTGGATGATGTAGTGTCCATGATGTAACACATTGAAAAAAAAATTGTGCAAATGTCAGTTCGAAAATAATTAAAATTTTTTCATTAAATTAAAAATTCTTAATAAGCAAATGGCATATTTTATCATAAAACTTGTATGCTACATCATAGATAATGTTATTAGTAAGATGTGTGCAAAATTTTAACAAAATCGGTCTCATCGTTTTTGAGATATTTTCTCCTCCACTCTGAAAAAGGAAGTTTCGAGGAAAACTTGTTATAAAATTTGTTAAATTCACCATGACTCGGCCAATTTTTGGTATTTTTGAATGAGGGATGACTCAAATTATTTTTAGAACTTAAAGCTATATAAGATAAAACAAACAAAAAAATTGTTTATAATGTCAAGGTGGTGTAACCCCTTAATATGTGTTGTGCATTTTTTTTAGTGCTTTTATTTATTAGAATAGTATAAAATTATACACTTATTAAGTTTTGTATTTCGCAAGAATTGTTGTGACAGAAGAGGTGCAAGTAGGTTATTTTTCTGCGTAACGATTGCGAATTGTGAGCTTTTAATTTATTCATTTTAAAACCCACCCAGATCAAGCACAAATTCATATAATGGAAACATTCATTTTAGATTTATGTTTTCAATCACCTTGGTGATGGTTTATTTTAATAAGCGGGATGTTAAAAAATATTCCTGAAATATTTATAATGTTAACAAATAAATATTTTTATTTGTTAACATTATGCAGTGTGCCTATTTTTATTATACTCATGTTTGCTAGGTGACATCTGCGATTATTTTTTTATTCTAATTTTTTGCGGCAATGCTGGACTATACACAAACCCCCGGGGAAGTCTTATTCAGTCAATTTTGAATATAAAATATTCTTTACACTTTGGAAGAAATATAGACAGTTAAGTAGATAAGCGACATCAAAGTTTACAATTTTTTAAAATATTTCTTACTCATTTTGCATTGGACTACCACTACAGTAACTCATTTGGAATCTATACTAATATATAAAGAGATAAAGTTTGTAAGTTTGGATGCAGGAGGAAATCTTCAAAACTACTCATCCGATTTCATAAATTATTTCACCAATATTTAGAATGGACTTTCAGGGTGGACATAGGCTATATATTAATTATTCCGTTAAAATAAAAGGGTCTTTTCGTGGTGATATATTTTACAACTAAAATTGACAAAAAATTGTTGAACGAAGCGTTTCATATGAATGCTGCTTTAACGGTATTTAAATAGTTTCTATAGAGAAGTTGTAGAACTCAAAAAGTCCGCGACGACATATATTTATATGTTAAGGTTAATACACAAATTGATAAAATATGACTAAATGTTACTAAAAATCTATGCGTGCAAAGTCGCGTGGGTAAGCTAGTATTCAAATTAAATGATTCAAATCTTGCAGAAATTCGAATATTTTTGTCATTTTATTTGACTCGTATTAAAATAAATGAATTTTTGATATTCCGTATAAGTTACTGTAGTCATAGTCCAACGTTTTACAGAAAAAAAGCCAGAAACATAGAAAAAATGCAAACTTTCATG
This sequence comes from Agrypnia vestita, assembly GCA_016648135.1. Taxonomy (NCBI): domain Eukaryota; kingdom Metazoa; phylum Arthropoda; class Insecta; order Trichoptera; family Phryganeidae; genus Agrypnia; species Agrypnia vestita. The sequence goes on along the minus strand of JADDOH010006670.1, from coordinate 56,548 downwards.
TCGCTTATCTCTGTAACTGTCGACATTTCACCCAAAGTGCAAAGAATACTTTCTATTCAAAATTGAATTCCTGAAAATTTTTGCTACTAGCTACAAGACACCCTGTGTGTCAGTTTGAATTTATGCCTATTTGTTGAAATATAGATTTTGTTCAGATGTTACATTATAATGGAACTTTATGAGGATGATTCACCAAAGAAAATCATTCTGTATGAATGGTTTCGCTTACGTAAACGATAACTTAGAATATTTGGCCGGTGAGATCCGTTGAAACAATTTTGCAAGAAAAATTTAATTTTAGTCAGATATCATCACAATAGGAAACAAAACTGTCACTCAAAAATCAGTAGCTTTCCTCTCTAAACACGATTTTTTGATGTCGATTTCGTAGATTTTTTTGCATTTGTTTCCTAATTTCTTTGATTTTCCGAGAATTTTTAAACACCCTTTAAATATTCGCCAGACCAACATGTTCAGTCTGCTAATTTTACTTTTTCATGATTTTGTTGACAACGATTGACACTGTTGATTTTTCAAACATGCTAAATATTAATGAAAATATTGTTTTTAAATTGAGGTCATTCTTCGTTCTTCTCTTTTGTCGATATTTATTTTAACAATATTTAAAATAAACAAAACTTTTACGATTATTGTACATCCCGATTCTGATTGTTTCGGTGATTAATCGAAGCAGTGTCATGTTTGCGTAGGGCTGAATTTTTTTAATATTCCATATTTAATGCATAGTGAAAATTAAACTAACAAACTTATTAATTGTTTTTTTATGTGTTGTATCTTCATTAATAGTGTGTATTCAATAGTAATTATTATTCCATTCCAACATATTTTATTTTGTTCTGTACATGTTGTATTTGTAATTTAAAATGCCTGTTTAGAAAAACATAGAAACTCATTAACGTTTAGCTAGGAGCCCTTGTATATCTAGCATACCGGAGCCTATGAGCAATGCATATTTTAAATAAATGAGCCAGTTGATGTGAGTAAGCAAATTTTGAAAAAGACAACACTTGCGTCTATTTTGTCATTTTCTATTAACACAGACCAGTGTACCTGGGCACCGCTTGTGTTCCCTGTTGTATTACGCTTGTATGCGGTCGTTGATTTGATTGTGAATGCTTCAAAGGTAAATTATGACATACAAGGTATCTCGTAGCTAGTAGCAAAAACTTCAGGAAGTCTTCTTTTAATTCTGAATAGAAAATATTATTTACGCTTTGGGTGAAATATCGACAGTTACGCAGATAAACAACATCAAAGATTGCAATTTTTTTTTCAATATTTCTGACATATTTTCTACAAAATGTTGTATCACTACACTTGTAGGGAAGATTAAAAATTCATTCGCCCTAATGGAAGTCCAATAAAATGGCAAAAATCTTACAAAAAAGATATTTTTCAAATTTGCACGAGACTTTTTTTAATATTCAATACAAATTACTTTCACGATAGACTAACGTTTTACAAAAGATAAGCTAGAAATACTGGGAAAAAAAACTGCAAACTTTGATGTCGCTTATCTCCGTAACTGTCGACGTTTCGCCCAAAACGTATAGAATATTTTTTATTCAAATTGAATGAAGAAGTCTCCCTCAAAGTTTTTGCTCTTGCTACGAGAAACCCTATATATTAGGTCCTTACATATGAAATTGGCGTTTTGCCGTACTGGCAAATATGATCTCAAATATCTTCTCTTTGGTTAGGAATTCCAAATCCAAATTTATACATCTATTTACTCATGTATTTGTGTTTTGAAAATTATAATTCATTTGTTTTTTCCTCAATTGTTTTTTTCTTTGCGTCACTCAGTTTACAAAATGAAAAACTTGAAATATCGCGTTATTTACGAGTACGAGTTCCACCGTGGCACCAGTACTGCAGAAACGGCTCGAAGGATTAATGATGTGTATGGCGACGGTGCCGCAAAAGAAAACACAGTGCGTTTTTGGTTCCAACGTTTTCGTTCTGGAAATTTCGACCTGCAGACAAGCCCCGTGGACGGCCGGAGACCAAAGTTGATAATGAAGAATTGAAGGCTATTGTGGAAGCGGATCCATCGCAAACCACATCCGAGTTAGCTGCAGGCTGCGGTGTTAGTGATAAAACTGTTTAATCCACTTGAAGCAAATTGGTAAGGTGAAAAAGCTTGAAAGGTGGGTACCTCACGAATTGAGTGAAGCAAATCAACAAACGCGCGTTGACTGCTGCGTTGCATTACTCAACCGGCACAATATGAAGGGATTTTAAATCGAATCATTACCTGTGATGAAAAGTGGATCCTGTACCATAATCGGAAGCGCTCATCGCAATGGCTGAACCCTGCCGAACCAGCCAAACCATGCCCCAAGCGAAAATTGACTCCAAAAAGGTTACTTGTGAGCGTTTGGTGGACTAGTGCTGGTGTCGTTCACTACAGCTTTCTTAAATATGGCCAGACGATTACGGCAGATGTCTATTGTCAGCAACTGCAAACCATGATGGAAAAGCTAGCTGCTAAACAACCGAGGCTGGTTAATCACTCTAGGCCACTGCTGCTTCATGATAACGCTAGACCACACACTGCACAACAGACGGCTACCAAATTAGAGGAGCTTCAATTGGAATGTCTGAGACATCCACCGTACTCTCCGGACCTTGCCCCAACAGATTACCATTTTTTTCGAAATTTGGATAACTTCTTGCAAAGGAAAAAATTCAACTCCGATGGGGCAGTCCAAACCGCCTTCAAAGATTTTATTGATTCCCGTCCGAATGGTTTTTTTAGTAAAGGGATCGATGAACTACCTATGAGATGGCAAAAGTGCATAGATAGCAATGGTACATACTTTGATTAAATAAATATATTATAATAAAAAAAAATCGGCTTTATGTTCCTCCCATACTAAACGTCAATTTCATATGTAAGGACCTAATATTATATCCCGGAAATGTCCTATGCATCACCCGTAGGGAAATTTGAAAGCAAATTTATACATTACGTTTGATTGAAGTGTAAAGAATTTATTTCTTGTTGCATTTCATTTTATGAAACCGTGCTCCGTACATCCTTCTGTCCTGGTACAAGTTTTAAAAACTAGATCAAAAAAACTGGGATCTGTTTAATCCAGGATGAAAATTCCATCTGCATAGCTGATTATCAGGGGCCTGCAGTGAAAACAAAAGGCATGACATTTTCCTAAGCATATATTTTGAAAAGAAACCGAAATAAGAGATATATCTCGTAATATTCCTTTTACAATAATTAACATTTTAATATTCCATAAAATTCTGCCAGAAAATATTTAATTTTGTTTTTTTTTTCCAAATATATGTTCAAATAAAAGTCTTGCTTCTTGTTTTCACTGCACGCCCCTGCTGATTTTACTTCGAGGAATTTTTACATGCTATAAGCAATAACTTCTAATGAGCTTATAAAGGTCAACAAAAAATAATAGTGTGATTTATATTATTTTTACAGGAAAAAAGTAGAGATATGAAGTTAAAAATATTTAGTGGAATCAGTTACACACATTTGTCAATAAAAATTGTGACTGAGGTATACATGTAAGGCTGGACATTCACTGCAAATGTATATTTCGGTGTTTTTAAGTAATAAACTGAACATTGCATACAATATTTAAGAAAATATAAGCATTAATCGACAGGCGCAAGCAAATCATCAACAGTTACCGAATATTTATATGTATACATAATATGTTTTTTACACATATATAGCTTACATTATGGTGATGAATCTGTACTAAAATAATTTAGAAATGTTGTTGAAATAGTCATGAAATTTATAAAGTAATGGTATGTTAATTTGTCAAAATAACAAAAATGTAAATACACATGGAGATTTAAACATTAAGAGAAATGGAGAATATCTGAAATGGCAGATTTGTTGCATTCGACTTTTTACGAAAGCTTGTGTTTGGTACTTATATAATTAGATAAAAATGTATTGAAAGACTTAACTTTAGGCGCAAAAAGCATTGAACGTTTTAATATATTTTTTAATTTGTAATTGATTTAATTTAAGAAAAATTAAAGCACCTTGTAAACTGTATTTGATCCTTCGAGCCCAATGTTCCCTTAACACTAAAATGTCACAATTTTTCAAAATTGTTGTTATTTTGTATTGTAAAAGATACATAGTATAAAAAAAATATGTCTGATTTTACGAGTGATGTGATTGAGATTCAAAAAACTATTTAAATTTTTTCAGAAGTATTTGATATGAATGTTTCACTCTGTGTAAAAAATGGTATAGCACTATAATATTAGCGTAAGTAGTTAGAATATATTGGGAGTTCATATTTTTGTATACTTAAATCATTTGCATGTTTAAAATATGAATAATATGATAACCTTATAACTGTACTTGATAAATAATAATCAATTATCCTGACAATACTTATTATAAATGTATGTAAACCAATATGTATATTATAACTTGATTAATGTGAAAAGGATACTATTTTATGGAATTGTCTATCTACTAGAAGTCCTTTTATCTGACCTATTCTGAAATAACAATATTTTTATTTCAGTGATTGTTACACCAAGACTCAAAAATGGACAAGACATAATATATTTACGTCCACCTTAGTCGGTGATTATTACACCAACACTCAAAAATAAACAGTACGTAATTATTTTTACCCGTGTAATTACTGAATTAATTTAAATTTACGATTTTTGTCATTTTAGATGCGACCTTTAGAAAGTAGTCGTGAATCTACGTAGTCTAATTAGTGTGATATGTTGAGTGAGAGGAATGTGAGGTGTAAGAGATTCATAAGACAGGAAGCACAAATTGCATCCAATGTCTTTATGTCTACATGTACAATGGTGCAATATCACTTTTCAACACGACAGTTGTGCAGTAATGGCATATATAAAAAATTTAAATAGTTACATCAGTATTCCATTACACTTATGTGGTTTGTAAGGTTGAGCCTCCGTGATGTCTGAGTGTTCTTAAAAAAGAACTGTTTTTTTTATGTTTATACATATAAAGTGATATTTTTCATTACGTAAACCATTAAGTACTAGTATTTCAAAAGTTGGTAGAAATTAGTTTGTTTTACACACATCTACTAATTTCATCTTTCAAAGAGTTCAAATATTAAATTAAAACCAATATTTTCATTACAATGATGGAAATTTGTCATTTAACAGATGTCTTGATGTTTCTCTGGTGTTGGGGTAACAATATTGTTATTTTCAGATTAGATCAGTATAATTTTAATTGTTACCGTTTTGCTTCTCCAAGCATTATTTTCCATAGTTTTACATTCTGCTTATAGTACTTGTATCATGATTGTCATACTTATTGTGTAATGGGAGTCACTTAATAATCATCATGTTATCACAATCAATTAATAATCATGATGTTTTCTTCTAATACTGGTACCACGATTGGTTTGCTGTTGACTTGCTTCAATTTTCTTTGACATTCATCATTTAATCTTAACCTTGACAACATACTTGACGTGACTGCACACAGTCTCTCCCTCATCAGTCAACAGCACCTGCTACTAAGATACCATCACCTATATAATGATCAGTTTATTTTGCTAATAATTTATTATATTAATATCTCAAATGTCCTTGAAACGTTTGGCAACCTGAATCACAATTTGATAGCAGTGTGATCGAGTACTCTTAGTGATGAAGCAAATAATGATGCATTTATGTATGTCAAATTTTCAAAGCCTTTTTAGGATATAATCACTACAAATAACTCAAACTAAAGTACCTATTTTAGCAATAAAATAAAGCATATCATATTACATTTCAGTTAACTTTATGCTTGCATTCAATTTGAAATAATATTCTTTGAAATTTTTAAAATTGGGTACTACTCTGTTATGGATTGTTAAATAAAATTTTATGGAACATTAATAAACATTGGTCATTATAATACCTTCAAGTCGTCACAACCGAAAAATATCTAGTGCCCGGTGTCACCCGGGATAGATTTAGTTACAATGTTAAATATGGATGAAGGGAGGGGTTGCGTTTGTTTAGAGGAGACCTTAACGAGTAATAACGTGTGCTAAGTTTATTCAGAGCAAGGGAAGTGTGATGTGTCCGAAGGGATGGGGAGACTATATTTTCTTCAAAGTCCTAAAGTGCAACTGAGTAAAATTTGGAATGGATACCATTCACTGTTCGAAAAATATTTTTTCTTCTTCTGTATGAAGGCTTGAACTTTGTGGTGACATTATTATTAAAATAAAACACAAATTACTTTGTTTTCACCGCTTTATTAGATTAAAAAATCTACTTGTTTCGAGAACAATGTTCTCTTCCTCAGGATTATTGTGTACTAACAACGATCTTTAAAAGTTGAACCAAGCAAATGTCTTACGGTGAAGGGGCGGGTGGTGAGGGGAGGGGGGGGGTTCGAGGTGTTAATTATTATGATAGACATTTGTGTTGTAGGAAACAGGTGGGGTGGCTGGAGGAACAGGATGGGTGTTCATGTTTTGCGCAGAGTTCTAAAGATTGACTATGCAAAATTTGGTATTGCTCACTCAAAGGATATAAGATTGAATAGAAAACAGACAGACCAGACTGACATTTAATTTTATTTGTTTTGTCTGTTCTTTCATTTCTGGAATGTAGGGATGAATCTATGTTTCGTCAACATCACCAAATGCCGCAGAAACTCTTTTCATATTGCATTATAACGTGCCCAAACAGCTCTGAAGTTGTCATGTGATTTCGTTCTTTTTCCACTGCGAGCAAATGTGGCACCCTTCATCACGATAGCTATCTCGTGCCCAATTTTTAGTGTACGATATTTTTTTCACATTCAATTAAAATATTTACAATGTCAACGGTTCTCTGTTCTTCACCCGTCAGTCTGCTAACACAATATCATGAATTTAGTTAACCATATACTCCGTAGTCGTGTCGAACAGCCTAGGCACTCTTCATCAAAAATATCTTCACCAAAGCTTCAATTCATTACATCAATATCTCTTGATACTCACTGTAAACGCATGGTTCTTAAAACGGCATGCAACTTTGCATTTCCTCGCAGGTCTTCTCATTCAAAAAAAGGAATCAAATCACTTATTGCTTTTTTCCACAGTTGCAGACAAACACAAACTCGCCCACTTTCAACAATTATCAAAATAACACTACTCTCTATAAATCTGTCTGAAATTTTGACCGGCATCGTTTGAAAATCATCAAATGTGGGTACTTATCATACGGTCCTCGTATATAACATAGTTTTACAATTCATATGATAAAATATAATGAATTAAATAATATAATGAAAATTTATCTAACTAATTAACACAATTAAAAATTTTATCTAACTATCTAACTAATTAACACAATTAAAATTTTTAGAATGTATCTTTTGAGAAAAAATTTGACAGGGTAATATATCTGTTACTTGACGCTAATTAAATGTTTAATTTTTCTAGAATAAGTACAATACCATTGGCTGTATAGCAGGTATGTGCAGTGAGAACATTGAAGCATGACTTTTAAGTGTACATATACTCTGGAATAAAAAATAGAAATTAAATATTTTTCTAACAGAATGCTATGATATATCAAAATATGAATAATATGCTAATTATTGTGATAGGAATATTATGGGCTATATGTTTTGATTTTTTTCAAAATATATCATAAAAGTCACGCTTCAATGTTCTCACTGCACGCCCCTACTATTCAGTGATGTTGTCAAATTGAATATACGTCCATTTATGCATCTTTATAAAATGGTCATCCTTTAACAGAGTTATACCCAAATTTGAAGCACAGTAATGCTGTGATTTTTTTTGTGGCTAAAGATAATAAAATATGAATTATATTTGACATTTATCGCCAGTGCTTCACACTTTTAATGATGGCCTGAAATATGCCCGCACATTTCAAATAAAATATTATGTAATGGTTTGGCACTTTGTCACACTTGTCACATGAATAGATGTTTGTAAAAATAGTGGTCTCTAAATGCTTCATTTTTTCAATAAATTAATCAACAATAAATTAATCAATTGCTTATACAACCCAGGTGGGTAGGTACCTACCACCCACTCTATGTAAAATTAAAAAAAAAAATCCTGTCTTTATTGGCGCACTTTAATCTATTATATTTAAATAAGTATGGTGTAGAGATTTTGTAAATAATGAATCAGCTTTCAAAGTTGATATTTTTGTTATGCCTACGCTTTTGTAATTTTCATAACTTCTTTCTCACTTTGACTCGTGTTAAGTCTTCCAATATATATTTTTATTAACATATATTTGTATTTATTAGTTTATTGGGATCAATTGATAGTGCGATGGTGATAATGGGCGGTGCTTAGTATAATGTGATTGTTTATTTTTATCTCTAGTTGTTTATTTAGTTTAGCGCATATTGAATTGTTGAATAAATTATAAATTTTAATTTTTGTAGTTTTATTCAAATGAAAAAGAGTACCAATGGTTTGTTAACCCTTTTTCTATGACTGAAATGGAATGTTTGTGTTCCCTGACCTATGTAATTTACTCATTAATGTCTGTGTCAGCATATTTTGACAAGTTCCTTCTCTTGTAACTTTCAACATTTGTCAATTTTATTTTATTTTAAACGAGACACTAACAGAAAACTAGGTAAAAATACATAAAACAATACATTATTTATTTCAAACCCAACCCAATATCTCAACTACAAGTGTCTCCTGCCGGATTTAACAACATAAGTATATTTAATGTATCAAAGCAATGCGATCATATACGAATTGGCATATATCCTTCACAGCGATTAAGTGTTTACATTGCAAGTGACGAACAAGCAGAAACAATATAAAATTGGTAACAATTATTGATATATAGTACAGTAAAACCACGATAATTCGAAAATTTTAAAAACTCACAAGTCCCAAAATGTTGATTCGAAAACCCCAGTAATTCGTAATTTGAAATAATTTTTAGCCCCTTCGAATTGGAATTCGAAAAATTCGAATTTTTTTGAAATTTGACAAGATTGAAAAAATATTTCGATTTTTTCACAAGTGAGAACAAATATGTCAATATGGGTTCTTTAAATAACGGGTAATAGAAATATCGCAGTCTTCGTATAAGCATAATAAATATTGCGTTTTCAAAATGAATTTTTGAAATATGCAAAAACACATTTTTCACAAAATTAATGACTTTTTTCATGACTTTTACAATTTTTGGCAAATATCAAAATCATATTGCGATTTTGAATTTTTGTTGTACCTTGAATTTCGAGTTAACAGGGTTCCGCAAAATTCTAAATGTTTTTTTTTGGGTACCTTGAATTTTAAATTAACAAGGTTATACTGTAACATGAACATCGCAAATTTGGGGACGAGTGGTACATCTGTATTACGTGTGCTAGGGGTTCAGTTTATTATAACGAAAGTGGATATTGTGTAGGAGTGACTTTTTAAATGATGATGGGGTATCCGCAAGATTAATACATATTATATGTGCGATCCATTCTTATGTTGAGAGAAAAATAACCATAGAGTGCTGACTTATTCTAAAGTCAACTTACTCTTCGCTCAGCGTCAACATCTAATACAAATAGGTTAGTTGAAGAAATCGCGTCCACAAACCCATTTTCCTTAACCGTGCTTTCGATTGGACCAAATTTCTGGAATAAACTACCAAATAAACTGAGACAAACAGCTTACCACAGTTCAGAAAACAACTAAAGACGCATTTGTTTAGACAATCATATAAAAACCTATAGAATCAGACCGTTACATCACCTCGTATTCCCAACTATTATAGTTTTAAATGTTAATTCCATTTTTTGCATGTCATCTAGTGAATAAATACCTATGTAATAGTAAATAAGTGTGTTTAGTCAGTAAGTTGTTTTGTGTGAGTACTCACGAAAACGGCGCTTTACAAATAATCCAAATATTATTATTATTATTAATGAACTCCGGGTTTCTTATACGGCGTTTAACACATATATTTTTCTCAGATAAAGAAAGAGAATCAACAGCTCTTCTGACTATCAGTGCTGCAAAATCGAATATTTCCATCGGGACACCAGTTAGTGTATTTTACAAAAGCCAAGACAATCCTCGTAGCTGTGAAGATTTCTGTGTTGACCGACTCTGTAGGACTGAATAGGTAGAAACTTTTTCTGCACCCTTTTGATCACTGCAACAAGCCTGTTGTATGATAAGGTAACTTTTTAACTGCAAATTAAAATAATAAATATTATTTCTGTCTTTGTGAACCAGTTGCGTTATAGTTGTTAAGCCAGTTTATTATGTGCTAGGAAACTTCTAAAATTATTTAAAAGTATTTTCTTAAATAAACTTCTAAAATTATTTAGAAGTATTTTTGGATGGTTTGGAGATGCTTTTGGAGCACCTTGCTTTTAGGTCACTAAAAGCTCCAATGGCGTAGAATATTTGATGATTTATTATCTCGATAAATCAAGTGCAAAATATACACGAGTATGATTACAAAGCAATGATAGATAATCTAAGGGCCATAGCCTCCGGCCACCCACCGGAGATATGGGGACAGACTGACATGCCCACGTAGGAGATGGGCCGCTTTTTATATTATTTCTGAACAAAGGTTCCTACTCGTCCGAGGGTGTACGACCTGAATTTAGTATTCATCACACCCGTACCCCGTGTTCGCATGCCTGCGACCGTGTGGTACTGGGGCGCCGTCCTCGTGTTGCTGGATGGATTGCTAGAGAATCCTCGGCTATACTATGCATCTGTTGATGGTCTGTTCGGGACCGTGGTTGTGTATAGGGTAACCCCTACATATTGAAATATGTTATCTCACGTTTACATCAGATTTCTTTTGCATATCTCAGTGGTCCGGATAGCTTCATCTCTCCAAACTGTCTCAATACCCAGCTTTTTACACAAAATGATAGTCCTGTCTAGTGAAAATCTGTTATAAGTTTGTAAGAAATAAAAATAATAATTTTTCTGTTGAAATTGAGCTTTATTGATCAACTAATTGATTTGTTCCATGTTAACACATGTTGTTTTATCTTATCACTTATTAATTTTGGGTTAATACCTTAACATTATATACAATATAATATCACATAGACTTTTCACCTAATAGTATTTGAATGATTCGTTAAATATTTTTTACAATGAAAATATTTGCATCAGGTTTTTGGGGAATGTAGTTATTTTTATGTCCAAATTCAAATTTGATTCTCAACTCCCCTACTTTGGTTTTTGGTAATATATCTGGAATCCACTCAATACAAAATGGAGTAGGTACTTCCTGTTTGGCAGAAGTGTTGCCAACCTTCAAATACGTTATGAATGTTTCTCTGGGAATTATTTTAACCGGATTCTTTTTTTTATTAGATTTGTTTTCATCCAAATGTTGATGTCGAAGTCTAGTCGACCTGTGATCTGGATTATCAGTATGTGTATATGTACCATCTGGATTTTGTTTGAAAAATCTTGTTATTTCCAGTGTTATCTGCAAGGAAAAAATTAATAATATGTTAGCAAAGCTCACAGTTTTATATATGGTTCCATATCTATAGCAGTGTTCTTCTATTTTATAGATAAAAATAAAATTATAAATAGCTGCAAGAAATTTTCAACTATGTATAACACTAGCTGTTCGTACCCGGCGTTGCACAGGTTAAGGATTAAGTTGAAAATAAATTTGTGGGGAGAAACAAAGTTTTGATTCAAACGCTATCGATTTGTTACTATGTTGTTCGCCTATGTTACTCGCCGAGTCCTAAAGTTTAAGTTTCCAAATTTTGGGTCCGATCGGTCAAACGGTACAGATTTGCATAGAAGATATGTCAAGGGGAGGGGAAGGGGTATGAGAATAGGGGGGAAATATTGTCTATGTTACTCACCGAGTCCTAAAGAATATTTCCAAATTTTGAGTCGGATCGGTCAAATGGTACAGATTTGCATCGAAAATATGTCAGGGGGAAGGGAAGGGGTATGAGAATAGGGGGGAAATATCGTCTATGTTACTCACCGAGTCCTAAAGAATAACTTTCCAAATTTTGAGTCCGATCGGTCAAACGGTACAGATTTGCATCGAAAATATGTCAGGGGGAGGGGAAGGGGTATGAGAATGGGGAGGAAATGTTGCCTATGTTACCCGCCGGGTCCCAAAGCATAAGTATGCAAAATTTGAATCGATTCGGACAAACGGTGTGGATTTGTATAGAGAACAGACAGACACGACATTGAGTTTTATAGGTATAGATTATTTGCGATTATGGCGGTATTAGGTATCATTATATTTGACTTTTATCAAAGGGAATGAATTTTTAATACTCTATTGATTCTAATTGTGAAGGTTTTCTTACTTGCAACATACCAAAATATTATTTTAAAAATATATACAGGGTGTCTCGTAGCTAGTAGCAAAAACTTCGGGGAAGTCTTCATTAAATTTAGAATAGAAAATATTCTTTACACTTTAGATGAAATTTCAACAGCTACTGAGATAAGTGACATCAAAGTTTGCATTTTTTTTAAATGGGTATTCTAGTCTAGAAGTTTGAAAAAAACTTTTTTTTTATTTTTCATATTTTCAAGAAAGAAGAAATTTTCCTTTAAGAAATCTCCTTAAGAGGATTTTTCAAAATTAAAATTATTTTCGGATATATAGCTATTTTAGCGATGCTGCATTTAAACCGGCTCGGCCGGAGCGAATCGAATAATAGACGGTAGGGATTCCCTGCCTACCTGTTGGTTCGAAGTTCGGATAATAGCGGCATTTTTTTTATTAACTCCTGTGTGTCGGTGGTGTAACATAGGTCTACCTGTCATACAAAATATGAAATATCTACCTTATTTACGAAAACTAAAACGTCACATTTTTTGTAATCATCGAATAGACATTTCCACACCAAAATTACTAAATTAAACTGTTAGGAATGTACGGATTTTTTAATTAAAAAATATTCATTCATTACTCTCGTATTTTTGGCCAGTGTGCAAGAGAGAGCAGAATATTGTACATCGCAGTTGAATCGAGCAAGAAAAAGCACAACAATACCATACATTTTATGTAGGTCAGAGATGGCGGTTGCTTGGGTTTCGGCGAAAGCAAAAACAATATAGAAAGAGTACGGTAGAGTCGGGTAACACGTGTTAGACCAAGACGGAGTGCATGCGACTGAAGCGAGCTGGCGACCGCTTCGTTGTATTCAGTTGCTAATGAAACGTCGGCGGAAGCGCACGCAAATTCGATTTGCCATAATTTTATAATAATTTACTAAAATAATGCAAATATGTATGTTTACCTTACATAATTATATAAAGGGACCTTTAAAAAGTCTTATCTGTATTGTGTATATGTATATTTTATCACATATTAAAAACTATGCCGATTTTTAATCAGGTAACGCTGTGTTACTCACCGTCCTCAAAGTTTTTTTTTAGCACAGTCTTTTAAGAGTTAAGAATCAAAATTTTTCATATCAACCAGGGCATACCATTTTTTGAGACCCTCCACTTTATCAGCCTGTAACTTTTTTAATTTGATTTTTTTTTGACAATTTTTTCATGTATTCTTCAAATATCAATAAAAGTCTGGTAAAATTCGTGGCTCTAGACTGAGGCACGAATTTTAGTGTATTTAGCTTAATATTTCTGTCTTATCTTTTGTAAAACATTAGACTAGACCATCATCAGAGTAATTTGTCTCGCAGAAAAATTTTATTTGTAAAGTTTTTGTCATTTATTTCGACTTGTTTCAAAGCAATTTTTTTTTCTAATATTTCAAATTAGTTTTTTAGGAATTTTTAATATTCCATATTAGTGTAGTGAAGGTCCGATACAACACAAAAGATAAGTCAGAAATATTGAAAAAAAAAATGCAAATTATGATGTCGCTTATCTCCACAACTGTCAACATTTCACCCAAAGTGTAAAGAATATTTTTTATTTAAAATTGTATGAAGAAGACTTCCCCAGAGTTTTTGCTACTAGCTACGAGATACCTGAATAAGTACAAAAATATCAATCAGGGACTATAACATAGTTGGTGAAAATAATTCATACGGTAAGGAAAATACTAAAACAAAATATAATTTATTTGCGAGCTAAACTGCTTTTTTAAAAAAAGAAATGCATACAGCACTTACATTGGATGTATCAAATATATTCTTGACATGAAAGATATTGATAATGTTCCAAGTGTACATGGTAAACTTTCCCAAAGGCACGGCTTTTTTCCTCTCAAATACTGATATCACATTTGGAAGTCGTTTTTTATGACCGAAATTGCTTATTCTTTCTAGCAAACAATCGTAAAATGCCTATAACATAATAAAATCACTATTTAAAAAATCAGTTATGTATACTTATGTACATGTATTAGGAGTTATACTTCTTCGCATGCATGAAACGCATGCGCGTTCCGTCCAGCTAAGTTCCAACCCCAGGTATACAACACAAACTAGAATTTTCATCTATAACAGTTCTCCATCAACAGGTAAAAAATCTAAAATGCACATTAAATACCCAAGTACCACGTTGTAGTTTGCTTGTACAAAAAAGAGAAAATAAAACGGTGTGCATATAATTCAATACATCAATGAATTTGATCATAATTATATTACATAAACTGCATTAGCAAATAGAAAATAAACAGAGCAGTTAAACAGGATCCGACGCAGACCCAAAGCCGTTCTATGAGCAAAAGCTCTCATATCGGTCCTACTCTTCCACCATCAGGATTGGCATTTTGAAGTCATCCTCTTTTGGCACAATTAGGGTAAAATTTTTATTGTAACGGAAATTGAAGTTTGAAATGCGAGACCACGAAATTCAAAAAACACTCTTTCATTCGCATTCTTTCATTCGACATTCAATGCGGCTGTCAAAGTTGTATAGTTTCGAAACTTTTAAATTCGGAACCAAAAATCAATAAAATATGAAAGTGGATAAGCACTAGGACTTTTTTTTAATATGAACGTTTTTTGATTTGTCGCATCATATGTCTTTGAATCGTTGTGAGACGTTGATTTGAAGACGTTTATCTCTTATTTTAGCTATAACAAACCAATTACATTTGTACCACTTCAAAAACAAGTAATAATTTGACTACATTAAATTTTTATCAATTATATTTATCATCTTCCTGGACATTGTATTATTGTGTTAATATACATTTTTAACCAATGTGTAAATATTTATTATCACAATCACACCAAAGAAGTATAACTTCTACCGCGCGTACTTTAGTACACGCTTCTCCAATTTTTTTTAAAGCTAATGCGGTTTTCTCACTTTTTTCACGCAGATGAAGCAAAGACAATTGTGCGGCTCGGCGACGAATTCGCACAAACTACTTCACTGTCATAGGGGGGCATAGGGACCAAAATGGAATACTTATTTAAAAAAAATTAAATTAAAGAGAAAATAATACAAAACAAAAATAAACAGCCTCCGTAGCATATGCAATTTTCATAACACCATTCTCAACAACTCTATGTTGTCGCTTATAAGAATTGCTATTGGTTAAAATATTTGTAAAATCGCCATCTTAGCTTTTGGTTGGTGAGTCGTGACTTCATAGCGTGACAATATTCCGTTACATGATGCGCGCGCATTTCGTTGCTTCCTAAAATTTCACTATAAACATGCCTAAAGAAGTATAACTCCAAAAATTAATATAACATTGCTGAGACAAATTAATGTTGAATGTGCAAATTTCATAGATAAAGAGGGTAATATATATGTTAGCTCATAAAATTATGCATGTACCTCTGGAATATGAAACACAAGGGCGTCTGGTTTACCATTGAATTGATAATGCATGGTTTGGTTTATACTCTCCGTAACACTTGAGAGCCAATGTAAAAATTCAAAACTTTCGTTACGCTGTGGAGTGCTGCTCACTACTGACTCTGCAATTTTTCCAGTTCTAGATTTTTTTAAAGGCTTCAAGTGTA
Organism: Agrypnia vestita; assembly: GCA_016648135.1. Classification (NCBI taxonomy): domain Eukaryota; kingdom Metazoa; phylum Arthropoda; class Insecta; order Trichoptera; family Phryganeidae; genus Agrypnia; species Agrypnia vestita. The sequence goes on along the minus strand of JADDOH010006670.1, from coordinate 40,617 downwards.
AATCTTTTTCTGCACCGTTCGACGCAATAAAATATTTCTTAGAATAATTTGGAACACTTGAGAAATTAATAACGTTTGATCCAGTTTTATCACTCTCTGTTACACTCTCTTTTGTACCGTTCAAAGTAATTATATTTGAAATCGTTCTGTTGGTCGACGGGACAAAGGTTTCGGTGGAATTATCGAGGTACACATCGGTATTATTATCAATATGTAATGTTGGAGTTTCACTAAAATTAAAATTACTATCAACTAATTCAATGCATTGATTATTGATATTATCAGTCAATGCAAAATGCGATTTTCCTATTTCAGAATTTTTCTTACGCTTTTTGCCTTTTTTGTACATAACTTTAGTACTTTGCGAAATGTTCCCAGTCAATTCGTAATTATTATCGAATGAAAACAGTCCGTCATCGCCATCAGGAATGTATATATTATTACTGTTGTCTTCACCTTCGTTATTTATGTTTTCGCCTGTGTCATCTATAAGAGTAGTGTTGAAATTATTATAACTATCGTTGCAATCTGAATTTGAAAATGAATTAGTATTAGCTTTCATAAACAACGAATCGTACTGTTCGAGAGATATGATTTTCAAAGAAGTCTCATCGCCTGATATGGTATAAATATCACTTAAAACGTTTGGTTTCTGCAAAGCGACTTGTTGAATATTGATAATCTCGCTGTTGTTATTTTGAAAATTATTGTTAATACTCTCATTATTCAACTGATAATTTTGACAGTCAGAAATCTGATTTGACGTTTCATCTACAACGTCTGATAAATTTATTAGGTTTCCGTTATCTGAAAGCATTATTTGAATATCCAGCGGTCCCATTGAGGACAAGTTTTGTCTGTTGGCTGCGAGAAGATTGTCAGCGCTGTTGGCTAGCAGGACATCGCAGGTCTTGACTACTTCATTTCTGTTGGAGTTAGATTTGTATATGATGACATCATTACTTTTTTGATTCTCACAGAAATTTTGATCAATTTCTTGTAAGTCTGCATTAGTTCTAGATTTGTTTTCTTCTGTTTTAAGTTCAATCATGTGGCCGTTTCCATTGGGCAGTTCTATCATTTGTGAAATGAAGGGAGACAGTATGCTTTCTGAAATTTCTTGAGATGACGGAATATCTCCAGATAATTCAATAAGATTTTCATCACAACTTGCACCGGATAAAAGTGTGTTGCCTTCGGATAGAGTATCATTATCTGAAAAAAAAAAATTTTTTTAATATTCTACATTCCCAGGATATAAAAATATTTTTTTATAAATTAATTTTGTAGTCTGATTCAGTTCTCAACAAATTCACTAGATTTATACAAGAAAATTGTTTATTTGAAAAAAAAGACAAATCAATGGCAATTGGACCAATGAACTTCAGATCTCCTGGAGTTAACATTGCACACTTCAATTTGCATTTTAAAAATATCATTGATGATTTGGCAGTTACTTTGTGATGAAACATTTTAATTAAAAATATGATTTTTATTTTAACTTAGTTAAAGAAAATTAAACACACTGCTGTTATATTTTAAATAAAATATTAAGAGCCGAATGCATCAACTAGGTTTATGGTAATCTCTGGTTTAGAGGATAGATTTTTGCATTTTCCACCAATCAAACAACCCGTATTTGCTTTTGCTATGCTTTAAACGAAGATTACTATAAACCAAGTTGACACGACTGGCGCTAAGTATGAGGGATAATTCTTACTTTTGTTTAATTTTGTTCTCTGATATTATCGAAGAATTTTATATTCAGGTCAATTTTTGCCCTACCGTCCCAGATAATCAAAATTTGGTGTATTTAAGATCAATTAATATCATAGAAATTGAGGTCATTCACAATATTGAAAAAAAAAAAATTGTACAATCCACATCTCTCTGGCTTCGATATGAATACAAGTGATAAAAAATAATAGGCGATAAATAATCACACCTAAATCGCTTTCTTGGAAATTCGGTAGACCCAAATTAATCAAATGGTGAAATTCCTTATAAAGAGTCCGATCCGAAGCGAAGGCACAAACACATAAATAGAAATGTATGCAGTGTTGGGGCACATCACTAATGTTTTCTCTTCCTTTTTCATGTAAATTATTTGTTTCTTTTACATTCAATCTTTTCTTATTTTTCAAGGCTGAGCCATTGAACTCGCAGCTACAAGAATACCTGGAAAATTATGAAATATTTAAAAAAACTGCAAGATAAATAAGCACACACTCACTAATTTCAAGACTTAAAAGTGTGCTAATTGTAGTACTACAAATGTACAGAAATGGCAGATTTTAAAAAACTTGTTTAAGTACATCAATTTCCCGAAAAATAATTGACAGTGGGAAAGCATTTCAAAAGGTCGCTTTATCTACATCAAATCTGCCTAAAATTATTGAAATTTGTATGTGTTTGAAGTGTGAAGTGTGCAATTTGAAGTATGCAGTTTAATGTGTACACTTCGATTAAAAATGTGTGGAGTGTGCACTTCAGTATAGTGAAATACTTCATTGAACTAAGGTACAGAGCGGACCCATCACTAGAGTGCCACCAGTATAAATTGGCGTGTGAGGGAGGGCGTTCTTGTTGTGAAACAAAAGTTGCCAGGGTGTAAATTTATTACACAATACATAATATACAGAGTGTCCGGTGGCTGGTGTTGGAGCCTTTAATAGAAATTTGGTCGGGCAACACTAAAGAAACAAACAGGCCACTCTATCTAGAGTCCTGACAAACGGTAATATTGGTCCATTATTTGCTTTTTCAGCTTTGCAAAACTTTAATACTTCATTGGCAATTGTTCTTGCACCATCCCAGACTGTTTTGGATGTTTTGGACATAATAATTCAATATATATTGGAAATCAAGATATGAGATTGAATTGAATGACAGGGCGAGGGGTTAATGCCGGGTGCGGGCGGGGCGGGTTTTAGTTCCAAAGTCTCCGCACGCCAATTTACATTGGTCAAGCTCTAATACTTATTGAACTTAATCATGATTGCCCATTTTTTAAGGATATGCAAAGAAAATACAAAAAACACTATCAATATTCTCTCTATTTAATGGATCGGTTTCTCCAAGGGATATTAAGGTTAGCCGAACAGAAAATAACAAAATTGTTATTTTGGAGATTGTTACCCCAACACTCAAAAATAAAGAAACGTCAAGACATGTGTCAAATGTCAATATTTCTATCATTGTGATGAAAATATTGGCTTTTATTTAATGTTTGAAATCTTTGGATGAAAAAATTAGTAGATGTGTGTGAAACAAACCGATTTCTACGAACTCTTAAAAAAGCAAAAGTTAAAGAAAACAAATTTAAAGAACATTATTTTTAAAAATACTTTAAGATGGTACTTACAATTGTTGTTTTTTTGAGGGCATAAAAGATACATGTAAATAACCTAAGTGATTTTTTTTCGTCACATTTGTTTTGACCACCATCACATTTTTACTAACTCTCTGTACCAATGGAGACAATGTGTGAGAATTCAATCTTAATATTTGTTGCTTCATCTGATCGTCGATATTCAACAAGTTGAAAATGGATTGCTTTATATTCAAGACTTCTGAAAAATATTAAATGGCGTTGTAATTTGAAAATAAAATTCTAACAAGATTGCGGCTGACATTAAAAAATAATGAGTTTTTTTTCTATAGGTTTCATAATAGCATTATTAGAGTGCAGTAAAATTGAATATTCATATAAATATACATTCCAATCTTTTGGAATGAGTTTTTCAAGTAGGAAAGCGAAAGTCAAGGAAATAATTTACCAACTAGAAGATAAGAAGTAAAATATTATTCTTTGCCATGTGATAGTAAGATTATACAACTACATATTATTGATATCTGTAATAGATAGTAAGATTATACAACTAATAGATAGTAAGATTATACAACTACATATTATTGATATCTGTAATATTAGAGGGGTTTGAAAGCAAAGGCAGCAACATCCCACTGAGGTATTTCTGAGATAAAAACAAAAAACCTATCACTGCTCAAGGAAATTTCTCCGGAATCGATGAAACCTACATCTTATTGGAAATAAATTTTTAAATACAACTACCACCTCAGTTTTCTTTTATATATGTGTATAAATAAATAGTTAACTTTTAAATATGGATATCGCTATATTTCATACCAAATAGTGAACATTGCTGCTTTTGCTATTTACAAAATTGAATGTAGTTATGCAGAAAGCAGCCAGCCACAAAAAACTCAAACTGAGATAAAAGCACTTTTGTCTAAAAATGGAGTAATCAAATCTACGCAAAACCTACAATGTTCTTTACTTCAAAAAATTATAAATAATATATAAATGCCAATTTCTAATAACTGTAAAGTGGATTAAAGTGTAGATTTTTTAGAAATATCAGTATTTTTTCAACTGTCTGATCTTATGCGAATTATACATTCTGCAGAAAACAGCCAGGACCACAAAAAACTCAAACGGAGATAAACCCACTTTTGTCCAAAAATGGAATTATCAAATCGACACCAATCGTAGAATGTTCTTTACTTTAAAAAAATATATATATAAATGCCAATTTCTGATAACTATAAAGTGGATTTCAGAGTATATTTTTAGAAATTTGGATGTTTTTTCATCTGTCTGATCTTATTATGTCAAATATGCATTCTGCAGAAAACAGCCAGAGTTACTTATCTATTATGAATATCTATTAATTAAATTTATATTGGTATGGGATTTTTATTATCACCATGTGAATATGTATTTTTTAAACTATATAATAGGTATTACTAAATATATAACTAAATAAGCCACTTGTAACACGAGGTTCTGGGGTCCACATCCAGGGACCTCATGCCCTGCCAAAGGAACTCCGACCTCCTTGCGTTCACCAACTAACTCAGCAAGCAGGTGTGGGAGACGTTTTCTGGTGAATATGTTTTGAGGAATAGTCATATTAAAAGTGTTTTAAGTGGGCGCTTTCTGCAAATTTAAAATTTTTTTTTTCGCGTTTTCGTTTTCGCGATCAATAAATATTTCGGAAGGCGATTACTGTGAATTTTTGCATGAAAGCAGCTTGGCTGATTTTCGTGGAACAGAATTGACCTTACTGTCAAAGTTGTATGGTTTCGAATCTTTTGAATACGGAACCGAAAATTGATAGCACATGAAAGTGGGTAGGCACTTGAACTTTTTATGAAACGCATACATTTATTAATACATCGCAACACATGTCTTTAAATCGTCATGAGACGTCGATATGGAGACATTTATCTCTTATTATATCACAAACCAATAGTTACATTTGTACCATTTCAAAAACAAATATTGATAATTTAGCTACATTAAAGTGTTATCATTTATATTTATACCCTAGACATCGTATGATTTATTATCAGAATCACCTCAAAGAAGTATAACTTTTACCGCGCGTACGTGAGTACACTCCTCTCCAATTTTTATTACCTGCCACAGCAGAACAGTTCATTGCTGCCTGGATGTGTGTGCATTGTGGTGACTTGCTTGTACTATTAACTTGACTTGATTTCAGTGAACGAACGCAGCAGGAAACATTACACCTGGCGGACACGATCATCACATTTTGTTTTGAGGAACTTTGACTGCTGTTAATTTTATTTAATTCAACAAATGCTCTGTAATCTGGACCTTTACTCCTCACTTTCACGCTGATATATTTTATGGAAGTAAAATTCGTTAAAATTCTGCACGCTTCCACAGTGGGTTTTTTGACGCACCCTTTAAATGTTACCCCACATTTTTTGTTTCTACACATTTTTGCCCTGTAGCCATTAAAAACATCACAATCTGGGCATCTTTTGAAGCCCTTTAAACTGTGAGGTAAGTCTGAGAACATTACAATATCTTTATTGAATAATATCACTTTATCAAATTATTTTTAATCTGTTTGCCAAAGTGTTATTATTTTTAACGTTTAAATTAAGAAAAGAAGGCTACAATTAATATCTGTTTTGATTTATTTACGTCATTGGCTCAATCGCTTATGTTTTGATTTTGACTTTTGACGTTTAATTAAAAAAGATTAGTACTTTATGAACTATTCACCGTTCCGAATTAATGAACTGTTCAGTTCACTTTGATACACCTCTGAGTGATTCCGTCGTTTGATGCACAACAGATTTCCAAGCGATCTTTATGGAGAAAATTCTTTATTTTTGCATACAACTATGCATTATTAAGTTTTCTAAAAGGATTATTTCACAATCATTATTGATTATCCACTCATGCCAAAAAATATTCCATATATAAAAACATTTGATACGGTGGGAATCACTTGATTCGCACGCGACGCTTCACGTCTTCGCCTACCAATGAAAATACGTCGTCAGGGAAAGGAGCGGGAATTTAAAACACGGCACCGCGGATATTTACAAAATTTATTTATAGTAAATAATACATAAATATGAATCCTTATAATCTAGAAAAATATTACTAGCTTAATCACTAATCCTAGCCTAACGCAAGCAGTTCTGACCCCCACATAAGTTTGCTGTGTCCTATCACATATCACACAAAAAATTACAATTACAAAATTACAAATTAAATAAATTAATTAAATTAAAAATTACAGCGACAAAAATTAACGTCAAATTTAAAAAAAGCTTAATATGGAAATATTTATTCGAATAATTATTCATTATTACTCACTTGCATTTTTACTCCCTTTATATTAACTCATGGCATCTGCTTGCTTGCCGGCTTGCCGTCAACAAAAACTTTGGATCGATTTTTGACCCTTTTCTCGCGATCTAATCGAACTGAAACTTGGCAAGAAGACTCGTGGCAACGATCAAGAAGATCTATCAAATTTTCGTTAAAAAAAATTAATTATAGTATAAATTCGGATTTTTAGAAATTTTATTGTTTTTTTCAAATTGGTATCATTAGAAAAGTTTGATTACGACTTTTGGTCTATATTCTGTGATTACGACGGCCCGATAACGTCGCGGAATATTTTCTAAATTTGAATTACTCCGTCGGTATGCATAATAGGTACTTCACTACGAATGTCGAAAATCTAAATTGACTGACAAATGTTTTTAGAATTTAATCTTCAAAGCATGAAGTGTCCTATCAAAGCTCAAAACATCTGACATTTTAGAAATATATTAAATTCCTGTAAGTTTAGTGTTATGTTATAAGTTTTAATTGTTGTTATATTTTACAAAGAAAGGGAGTATAATAAAAACTTGGTTTTTATGGGTTACTTTTTTTATCAATGATCTGCACTTTTTTCAGTCGGGGGGCCACACATGTGCCCGAGGACTTAGAGAAGAACAAAATTTTGAGAAAAACGCGAATTGGACCGTCACAAGTAATCTCGATTATATTACATTGTTTTAAATGTACCTCTTGTTTTTGGAACACACTGTTACGCACACTAACCCGATTTTTATCCTTATGTGTCACTGCGTCTAAATGGAGGTCACGATCCCTAGGTATAAGAGACCGACTAATGGCCGGTTGTATCAACCGGCCCTTAGTCGGTCGGTTTATAATAATAAGTTGATGCGACCAGTCCTAAAGACCGTGATAGAGAGAGGACGATCGAAGGGTATATCGATATCAAATGGTGCTAGAGGCGCGTGCCCCACGCATTGGATTATGATCGATTATGATCGAAATGATCGGGCCGTCGAATCCCGTGATCGGACCCCTTCGACTCTATCTAAACCTTGTCACTGATATGGAGTGGGGAAAAATGGAGGGATATATGAAATTAAACTAATTTATCTGCAAGTCAATTATATTCGGCAAAAAATTGGTAAAAAATTTACATAAATCTTAATCTAAAGAGAAAACAAATAATTAGGACACATAAAAAATGAATACAAAATTTAATCTTAAGGCTAAAATGGTTGGTGGCAAAATAAAGGTGACACTTTTTATAGAATTGGCGGGCGAAAAAAAATCTTTAGTTTGGAGTGAATCAACCTGATTTGCGGAGTAGATATGTGGCGGATGTCTCCTTCTTCGCGCTCCTCCGGTGGGCGGCGATTTCCTCGTGCTGCTGGTCTCTTTTATAGATGCTGGGCTTCGTCGGCGGTGCCCGACTTTTCCGGGAGTTTCCCCAGTTCCTGCACACTTCCACTTCAACTTCAACGCTCGGATTTCCCCAGGTCTTCCACGTCAACTCCCACTCAACTCCCCTTCGGAGGCCGGTTTCGCCTTATATACCCTTTCTGGCGATCCAGGGTGTGGCCGCCGGTGGTTCGGGGAGATACCTCCAGCTTCTCGTTGGCTGTGAGCGTGGTGCCTCTTGCCGATTGGACCGCTCCAGGCCTACCTTCGTAGTTCATTGGTTTTCTTCGGCTCTCCTTATTTCCCCGTTGACACCATTGGTCGTGGGTCTCTTCTGTGTTGCTAACCCGCCCCCTATTTTTTTCTCATTCTGTATACATAACATTATTACAGGTTTATCCTTATCATTAACATTAATTATCTTTGTCGATACATTTACAAAATTACTTTTCATATTTATGATAAATCAAGCGGTATTTAAAATTTACCACTAAACATATTATCTTTTTTTTCAAAAAAAAACCATGACACCAGGTACATGATACCGATCTTTTCAATTTAAATTAGACAAACCATCATATTTCTTAGTTGGACCAATTAACATTAAAACTTCTTGACATGTGATTAATACTATTGTTATTCATATAGGTATGTCCTTAAAGTGTCATGTACACATATTTGTAATTTCTTATTTATAAGAGATTTTAATCTTATTCTCATTGTGGATGTATAAGCCACAGTTCAAAATGAATCAAAATGCAAACATCGAATAGAATTTACGGTTGAAACTCACTGGAAGCACTTACTCTATAACTTGTTGAAAACATCATTTCCTACGCTGACGATACTGTGATGATTACCAAAGGGACATCATGGACGGAAACAATGATGATAGCAAATACCAATATAAATATACTCAAAACATGGTTTGACCAAAATTGTCTGTCACTAAATACTGAAAAAACATTATATTCCATTCTTTTTGAAAGAAAACAACGTTGATGAATGTATTTTAACACAATTATTTCATTCGAAGTATGCATGCATACGGCGAGGTTTATATTTATGTAGATTCTTCTATTTTTCGTTAATTTCGTTCTTCCATTTCAATAACATTAGTATTTTTTTTTAAATAGAGATGCGAACACGGAATATGTGTTACATCAATATTCTTACTATTTTCAAACTAAGCTAAACGCTTGTGCTATGAAAATAGGACTAACTTACCTACTAGTCTAGAGTGAGGTTCGAACCCGCGACCTTTGGATCACGAGGCGAGTGTCCTAACCACGAGACCAACAAGCTTCTCAAATATATTATATGTTAACACATTTTGTTGCTCTCATAGGAGAACAGTACAGGGAAGTACAGCGCAACAAGAAGCGGTCGGCCTGTTATTTGATGATTTAATTGTTACAATTACTGCCCAAGGCGACACAGTGCCGAGCCCAGGAGGCATACAACCCTACAGCTCTATTGTAGCGGATTATTATTTTTTATTCCAGAAGTAGGTTCCAGCAATGTGGGCTGGAGAAGTGGGCAGGGAGGTGATGTGTAGAAAATTGAGGAGCTTCCAACCGAGAGCGGCGGTGAGGGAACAGGCGGTGGAGCGCCCTACATTGATATAGACATATCGTATCCTGACATCAAGCAGGAGTGCTTGGAATACTCCAGGAAGATCGGCCAGCACACCGGTGAGCAATTCATTCCCTTGAGTATCAATCCGCAAAGTATATTCCGCCCTTAGTGTGACCGTTACTGAATGATATATAAATATTTTCTCACGCGGTCATGACTGTAGGAGGCAAATAAAACACTAAAAATTTTATTAATTAAATCAATTCACTGAACACCAATTTAATCGGAGAAATTTTATTAAAAAATCCTTATTTTCACATCAATAAATATTCACACTAATTGTCACTAGAATACTCCGCACAGATACTTCTTTAACTCGCTGCTCTTTTGTCTAATTCACACGTAAGTACCAGTAAGTACCCACTCTGGGCTTGTCTCTGGTATATCACGCACGGATTTGCAATTCACTAGTTTTTATGGTCGCTTGTCAAACTCATAAATACATAAATTTTCGTTCGCGATACATCGAGAGTGTTCGACCGCTTTCTCCATATTTCTTTTTTTTATTTATATCTTAAGTTTGTTAATATTACACTTGTATATTAACTTGTACTTAACACTTTACTTTCTTAAATCTATTACTTATATACTATCTATTTACATATTTACATTTACATCTAAATTAATCTATGGTACAATCTATAATATAATAAATAATACATCTTATGCTCTACAATTCTATACTTTTTTTACAATAATTATAGTATTTGTTTTTAAATTCATTCATCTTATTTATATTCTAGATGTTTTATCGCATCTCATTATATATTTTTACATCTCTGTACATTAGACAATTCTAAATTAACTTATATGTTAATCTAATTGTAGTAAGTAGAAGTAAAAAACCTATTAAATTGTATATTGACAACCAAAGTGCTATAAAACTTTCTAAAAATTGTGTTCATCATTGACATAGTAATCATATTGATGTCGAGTTTCGAAGCTCTTGCAAATAAATTAATTAATTTAGAATATTTAAATAGGTACCTCTGAAAAGTCAGCAGATATACTAAAAAAAAGTTTAAGCAAGATTAAACATTATCAATTTATGAGCAAGATGGGTATTGTAATGTTGCATGCCTATTTTTTTTTTTGTCTTTTTATTATTTTGTTAAGTGGTGGTATTAGTTTATGATAACAAAATAATTAAAATGCTACACCTAGTGCCATCTAGTATAAGTTAGGGAAAAATAAGTGCCGTGTAGTTTGGTTTTAAGAGAATAAAATGTCAGTCAGTTCAAAAACTAGTAACCATGTTTCATTAGTGTATCCGTTTAAAATACCGTTTCGACCATCACTAGTGCCAACAAATGAATAGTGTAATACTCTAATGTTGAAGAGTATTCCATATTTTCGATTACATGATTATTTCAAGGTTTTTTTTTATAACATTTTATTCAAACAAGAAATATTTACGTTGCAGATCTAGTGAGAATACAAGATTCTTTTACGGAAAATCTACCTGTGTCTTCATCTGTCCCTGGAATACAGCCAAAATTGGAGTTCTCACATACTGGGAAGAAAAAGTTTTCGTGTTCACAGTGGAATTATTCATGCAAACAGAAGTCAAAATTAAAAGTTCATGTGCGTAAGCACACTGATGTATAACCTTTTTCATGTTTACAGTGCAATTATTCATGCAATACGAAGTTATACTTAAAAGTCCATCTGCGTAAGCACCCTGGAGAAAAACCTTTTTCATGTTCACAGTGTGTTATGAGAAGTTAAGTTTAATAGTTCATGTGCGTGTGCACACTGGGGAATTTTTTTTTTTCATGTTTACAGTGCGAATATTCGTGCTATGTGAAGTCAAACTTAAAAGCTCATATGCGTAAACATACTGCGGAAAAACCTTTTTCATGTTTACTGTGCAATTATTCATGCAAAAAGCAGTCATACTTAAAAATTCATGTGCGAATGCACACTGGAGAAAAACCCTTTTCATGTTCACAGTGCAATTATTCGTCCAATCATAAGTCAAGCTTAAAATTTCATGTGCGTAAACACACTGGAGTAAACCTTTTTCATGTTCACAATGCAATTATTCTTGCAATGAGAAGTATTACTTAAAAGTTCATGTGCGTAAACACACTGGGGGAAAAACCTTTTTCATGTTTACAGTGCAATTATTCGTGTCATAAAAAGTCATACTTAAAAGTTCATGTGCGAAAGCACACTGGCGAAAAACCTTTTTCTTGTTCACAGTGTAATTATTCATGCAATCATAAATCAAGCTTAAAAAACCATTCGTTTACACACAAAATAGAAAAATTTTCACATCAATAAATAATAAAAATCGTGTTCACATGTAAATAATAAATGTAGATGGTTTACAAAGTACAATTATTCGTATAATCCTGAAAGATAAATGTTTGTGCGCTTTCACACACTAGGGAAAAACTTTTTGCATTTTTACGTGCAATAAAAAGAAAACAAGTAAACTATATGTTTATATAGATAAATCGTGGCTTTAGGTTCATGTTGCAATTATTTGTTCAACAATGTTTCTAACGTTGTATATGTGTAAAATATTTATGCATAGTGAACTGTTTTCATAGCACAGTGCCATCACAAATACGACTAAAAAATACACGACCCTACGCATACTGAGGAGGAAATGTTTTTATGTACAAAAACCGATATATTTGAACTGTCAGAAATTTCGGGTAAGTTGTCTCGCACTTATGTACAAGAGCAGATAAATTTGAATTGCCCGAAATTTCTGGCAATTTTCTTTCTGTTACATTATCTTTGACAGATAAGTCAACTAGTTTAATTATGACACAAATTTTGGATCGTAATCATGTGACTATGGCAGGCACAATAAAGGTTCTATTGACGGTATTTTAAGATACGATTCTGCCGTTAATCGCCCAAGACCTCCAGCAACTCAGCGGCGCGCTTTTTAATTGAAAAACATCGCTGCTGTGCGTAAAATAGTGACAGAATTGCCGGGTGTATCAGACAATCAGACACCGTTCATAAGAACTGTGTGTCTCGGTCGCCAATACGGAACTTGAAAATAGTGGTTCGAAATAGGGATGGGCGTTGAATGGAAGGACTAGTTGAAATCAACCGTTGACGTTGCATCGACGCGTCGACCGTTTACGTTTATCGCATGGACTAGTTGAATTCGTAGACGGTGGACAGCGGACGCCGTGGTCGGTGGACGATTCGAGATTAACGCAATGCAAAGCAACGAGCGAGAGAAAGACAAAATGTCTCCGTTTATTTCTCTCTCATCTCTCGCTGTCGACTTGTAGATGCCATAGACGGTCGACGGGTAATTTCATTTCAACTCTGAAGTACACTACCATAGAGTGCAGATCTGTGTACACTAGGGATGGGCGTTGAATGGACGGACTAGTTGAAATCAACCGTTGACGTTGCATCGACGCGTCGACCGTTTACGTTTATCGCATGGACTAGTTGAATTCGTAGACGGTGGACGGTGGACAATTCAAGATTCAACGTAATGCAAAGCAACGAGCGAGAGCAAGACAAAACGTCTCCGTTTATTTCTCTCTCATCTCTCGCTGTCGACATGTAGACGCCATAGACGGCTCGACGGGTAATTTCATTTCAACTGTAAAGTACAGGATCATAGAGCGCAGATCTGTGTACACGAACTATGACAGAGATTTGAAATTTGAATGCATGCGTAGGGAGAGATAGGCTTATTAGGCTATTATCTATTATTTTTTACTTGATTTTTTGTGATGTCACGTGCGACGATTCGGTGAATTCCCAATTTTACGCCGTATAAAATAAAACAATTCTGTTTAATTATTTTATTTTTATTGAACTATTATTAATTAATAGGCCGGCTAGATATTTTTCTAAAATCAATATTTTATTCGATCGATCTCGACTTCTTATATATTTACCTGAAAAGGGATGCTAAAATTTAATTATTGTGTTATTTCCTTACTTTTCAACTTTAGCATATAAATGATAAACAAACTTGTAGGGAATAAAAATTTCTATACCTAACTATGGTCCTTATTCAGGAGTCCAACATTAATTATTGTATATGTAATATAATCTTGAATTTAGGTTTAATTAATTTTTATTATAAATTCCCTATTTTCAACTTTGTAGATAAAAAAAATAAATCTATTATAATTTTGTTTACACCACTTTTTATTGGTTTTTTACATGTTTCGGGAACAATGTTCCTTTTCTCAAATTGAGCCTTAAACTAAAGTTGACAAATAATACAGATATATTTATTTATTAATAATGTCACCACAAAGTGAAAGTCTGACTTTGAAAGATGTATTCTTCAATAAATTTCTAGATAACATCTCAAATGTAAAGTATTTTTAAATTATGTATTTAATTATAAATTTATAGATAATAAATAAATGTAAAGGTTTTTATCATTTTATTTAACTTGTATTGAAACGAATGAATTTTTCGTAATCGATTTGAGTTACTGTAGTGATAGTTCAATGTTTTACAAAAAATAATACTCATAATCAAGGCAGGAATATAGTCCTGCTAGGTTATTGTTGTTTTCCAAATAACCCTGTACACATGTAATAATGTGTATCTAATATATTTTTTTAAACACACATTGCTTTGTACTTTATAATAGGTCCTTACATATGAAATTGGCGTTTTGCCGTACTGGCAAATTTGATCTCAAATATTTTCTCTTTGGTTAGGAATTCCAAATCCAAATTTATACAGCTATTTACTCATGTATTTGTGTTTTGAACATTATAATTCATTTGTTTTTTCCACAATTGTTTTTTTCTTTGCGTCACTCAGTTTACAAAATGAAAAACTTGAAATATCGCGTTATTTACGAGTACGAGTTCCACCGTGGCACCAGTGCTGCAGAAACGGCTCGAAGGATTAATGATGTGTATGGCGACGGTGCCGCAAAAGAAAACACAGTGCGTTTTTGGTTCCAACGTTTTCGTTCTGGAAATTTCGACCTGCAGAACAAGCCCCGTGGACGGCCGGAGACCAAAGTTGATAATGAAGAATTGAAGGCTATTGTGGAAGCGGATCCATCGCAAACCACATCCGAGTTAGCTGCAGGCTGCGGTGTTAGTGATAAAACTGTTTTAATCCACTTGAAGCAAATTGGTAAGGTGAAAAAGCTTGAAAGGTGGGTACCTCACGAATTGAGTGAAGCAAATCAACAAACGCGCGTTGACTGCTGCGTTGCATTACTCAACCGGCACAATAATGAAGGGATTTTAAATCGAATCATTACCTGTGATGAAAAGTGGATCCTGTACGATAATCGGAAGCGCTCATCGCAATGGCTGAACCCTGCCGAACCAGCCAAACCATGCTCCAAGCGAAAATTGACTCCAAAAAAGTTACTTGTGAGCGTTTGGTGGACTAGTGCTGGTGTCGTTCACTACAACTTTCTTAAATCTGGCCAGACGATTACGGCAGATGTCTATTGTCAGCAACTGCAAACCATGATGGAAAAGCTAGCTGCTAAACAACCGAGGCTGGTTAATCGCTCTAGGCCACTGCTGCTTCATGATAACGCTAGACCACACACTGCACAACAGACGGCTACCAAATTAGAGAAGCTTCAATTGGAATGTCTAAGACATCCACCGTACTCTCCGGACCTTGCCCCAACAGATTACCATTTTTTTCGAAATTTGGATAACTTCTTGCAAAGGAAAAAATTCAACTCCGATGGGGCAGTCCAAACCGCCTTCAAAGATTTTATTGATTCCCGTCCGAATGGTTTTTTTAGTAAAGGGATCGATGAACTACCTATGAGATGGCAAAAGTGCATAGATAGCAATGGTACATACTTTGATTAAATAAATATATTATAATAAAAAAAAATCGGCTTTATGTTCCTCCCATACTAAACGCCAATTTCATATGTAAGGACCTAATATTTTTAATTTTTATACTCATATTTTAATGCTTATACCCGATACTTTCACTGCTTATATATGTAGTTTATATTTATATTTTACTGCTTACACCTGATATTGTTGTGTATACCTACTTCTTTCTTTATTATATATAGAAAGAAGTATATAAAACAATATGTAAAAGCCTATAAACAAATAAATAATAAAATATTTCTTTTTACATATAAGCACAAGTAGCGGTTTTACTTTCCCCGAAACTATATTCCTTCGAACTTCTTTAAATTTTAAAAATTAACGTAATAAAAATAACCAACGGTTGTGCCGTCGAGCAGCGTCGCGTCAAACCGTAGACAGTTGACTATCGTCCCGTTGTTTAGATAAACGTCCGCGACGTCCGCGTAACGAAGTTGACGCGTCAACTAGTTGACAAATTCAACTAGTTGATCGTCTCGTCGATGGATGGACGTGGACGGTCTCGTTTCGTCGACGGTAAATACGTCGTCCCTAGTTCGAAAGACACAATCTCTCCAACCTTCAAATCTCGAATGGCATCAGTACAATAACTTAATTCCAGTACAAACAAAATTCCAACCCATATGTCTTTTATGAAAGTCAACATCCTGTTTATTTTAAAATGGTTAACAGGGATTTGCTTATAATTAATTGACGAGGTATTTCTTTTAATTCACTATAATTTTTAATGAAAAAGGCATGTGTTGGAAAAACATTAGAGAAATTTTATTTACATCATTATAACCTGCCCTAAAACAACACGCTGAAATTTTAACAGAAGAGATCAACAAAATTAAAAGTGACCTGGATATATTCGTAGAATAATCACATAAATTGAATTTTTTGGAAAAAATGTTTATTTATCTCGATTTCAGTCGCATATAAGTCTTGAAACTATGGTGAGTTTACAAATAAATAATACATATAGATAGTTCTTTTTGAAATTTGACTCTTCATGCATACTTAATATTTGTGATGTGTTGTACTTCTTTACCCTAGAAGGCTACTGTTGCGACTAACACGGCGAATATTTGTTGCTTTTTCTTTAGAACTATTGAGTGTATAACGTTGATTCTCTGTGTCAACTAAGTCACCGACAGGACTTCTCAAGGAGCGGTTTTGCCACCCTGGTAAGTGCTGTCGTTATCGATATACGAATTACTTGTTAATCAAATCGACTAATAAAGAGCCACTTTTATTTTCTTTTGTGGTGTTAACTATGTTTAAAGGTTTAAAATGGCTTCGAAACAGTCATCAGTGCTTAGAGTATATACAATCCATAGAGGGATAACTAAACATTTTACCAAACCCGTACGCGTGGTAACATAAAGCTTACTCAGTTTTAACAATATAGTAACACATAAGACAAAAAGGGACAAAAAAGATCACCCGGTCGGGTACATCTTTAATTGCTTTGTAAGGGTTCTCTTTGCCCGAGTTTCAAAACTCGGGCAGAGAACGGCAGAGCTGACAGATTTGTTATCCGTATTTTCGATAAATTATTGTGTGTTTACGTGCAAATATTAAAAAAATTGATATGCCTTCTTGTGCAATGAAGGGGTGTTCCAATAGGACTGGAAACGGGAAGAAACATATCAGTTATCACAGGTATTTTATCCAAAATATGAAAATTTTACATGTATACGTTTTATTTCATAATTTTAACAACAAACCAACTGCAAACATTTACTTTTGTTTAAAAAATCCTAGAACGTTTATTTTTGATTGATTTTATTACACAAATAATTCGGAGAATGCTATTTTGAAGATGTTTTTGATGACTTAAATCAAAATATGTCTATGAATGTTCAATCAACACGAACTGTAAAATTATTTACTTAGATAGCCGACATTTTAAAATATATCCGTCTCTTTTTTTCTCCTTTAAAAATTCTGAATTTTTAGGAGTAAGAAAGAGAAGGCACTACATTGTATGGATCTAACTAAGCTCAATGTGGTATTTTTATGACAAAGCATATTGGACCGACAGGGCTGTGCTTAAAATTTTAGAATACAAATTATTTATTATTTATTATTTAAAGTATTCGGATTGGGATATCATTTTTTGTAGGTTCCCAAAAAATGAAGTAAGAAAAAGTGAATGGATCCATGCTGTGGGAAGGATTAATTGGAATCCCGGAAGTCACAGTTGTGTTTGCTCAGATCACTTCTTGAATGTACATTTTGACAGAAGGAAAGAAAACAAATTAGTTCGAATAAAAAAATTTGCCGTTCCTAGGAATTATTCAAGAACAGAACTGGCTTTTGATAGAGTAAGTACCTATAGTGTTTATTCTTTATTCGTTTTTCGTTACATAAAAAATTTCTTAAATCGCCAATTTATACGGGATTTATAAAATTAGTTATGTGCATTCTGAAACTCCTAGTATATGAAGTAGTATATTTTCGTCCGGTATAAATATACATTGCCCTATAAAATACACCCAAAAAAAATGTAATTTTTTTCTTTGTTATAAAGATATAAGAAATAAGAAAAACATAAAAAAACTAAAAATTTTCGATTTATGGGTTATTATAGCATACATAGGAGCCATCGATATTATGTTTTACCTAAAATCGTTAGGTATATTAATTTTTCATAAACTTTAAATTTAATCGATATTATTACTTTCAGTCTACAAATTCGACAGAAAACATGGGAGAGTTGCTAGAAGTGATCCCTTCATGTAATGAAGTCGTTGGGGATAGATAGAGGGGGGTTAGTATATCCATCAGATGACGTTATTTTAATTTGCACACATACTGAACGCGTTTTTAGAGAAGCTCTTAACCGTAGTGGAGGAAAAAGAATGAATCCTCACTTTTCATTAGAATATTTAGTCAACAGGGTCTTAAAAATATTCCTAACTGTAGATTGTTTTAATATATTACTTTCTCACATGCTAGACCAGTCACCGCTGGAGAACCATACTGTTCACCTAATTAAGGCAGTTGCTTCTAAATATTTAGATGTCAGGCTACACTTTCTGATCAAATCAGCGGTACAACCTACCGTCAGAGTGAGACAACATTTCAACAGATTAATTATCTTCCAAAATCAATAGCGTACTATATTAAAATTTTATATTTATTATTAATTCCATTAATGTACTTCATCATATTGTTTTTTCAAACAATGTATTTTATGTGTATATACAAACAATGTATATTATGTAAATAACGTAATTTTCTAAATATTTGTACAAATGCAGATATCTAAATGTTTATGTTTGATATGGTATAAATAATCCTCGATTATAATTATTATTATTGCAGTACCTTATATAATTATTGTTGTGGTGATATTTAAAATTGTAATAAAATAAATTAAAATAAATAGATGTACCCACATATAAAAGGCATTATCATTTATTGCTACTTTATTGTAAGAGAATTCACAGAGAATCGTACATTAGTGGTAGCCCTGATTTAGCAAGAAATTACAAACACGTGTTAGAAATGAATTGTCCAGTCTCACCGAATGACCACGCCTCTTTTAACAAAATTCTTACAAGTTTCGAAATAATATGGTCTCTATGGATTGTATATACTCTAAGCATCAGTGTAAGACATTGCACATAGAAAATGATTTATGGATTATTGAATGAGGAAGAATACCAAAATGATAATGAAGAGCAATCTGAAGCACTGAGATTGAGGACTGCTTCGAGGTAGAAGTGGACTGCGAAACGGAGGAAAATGATTCGCCGTTTAAAAAAAGGTGAATCCACAACTTCTTCAACCAATAACGTATATGTTAGCATTTCTAAGGATTTTCCATTCTCAAAATATTTATCAGTTTTTTTATCATGAAGCTCAAATACCATTCTATCGTACAATAGTCCGCAGTAAAAATAATAATGTTTGGCCTACTAAAAAGTCTTGAACAATCGGTATACCCTCTGTAAATATTAGGGATGGGTCGTCGACGTATTTACCGTCGACGAAACGAGACCGTCCACGTCCATCCATCAACGAGACGATCAACTAGTTGAATTCGTCAACTAGTTGACGCGTCAACTTCGTTACGCGGACGTCGCGGACGTTCTTTCTAAACATCGGGACGATGGTCAACTGTCTACGGTTCAACGCGACGCTTCTCGACGACTCAATCGTTGGCTATTTTTATAACGTTAATTTTTAAAATTTAAAGAAGTTCGAAGGAATATAGTTTCGGGGAAAGTAAAACCGCTACTTGTGCTTATTTGTAAAAAGAAATATTTTATTATTTATTTGTTTACGCACATTATAGGCTTTTACATATTGTTTTATATACTTCTTTCTATATATAACAAAGAAAGAAGTAGGTATACACAGCAATATCAGGTGTTAGCAGTAAAATATAAATATAAACTACATATATAAGCAGTGAAAGTATTGGGTATAAGCATTAAAATGTGAGTAAATAAAATGGAAGGAAACAATGATTTTGCGTAATAAAGGCACCAGTTATGAGGTGCGGTAAAAAATACTTTACATTTATTTATTATCTATAAATTTATAAATAAATACATAATTTAAAAATACTTTACATTTGAGATGTTATATAGAAATTTATTGAAGAATACATCTTTCAAAGTCAGGCTTTCACTTTGTGGTGACATTATTAATAAATAAATATATCTGTATTATTTTTCAACTTTAGTTTAAGGCTCAATCTGAGAAAAGGAACATTGTTCCCGAAACATGTAAAAAACCAATAAAAAGTGGTGTAAACAAAATTATAATAGATTTATTTTTTTATCTATAAAGTTGAAAATAGGGAATTTTTAATAAAAATTAATTAAACCTAAATTCAAGATTATATTACATATATAATAATTAATGTTGGACTCCTGAATAAGGACCATAGTTAGGTATAGAAAATTTTATTCCCTACAAGTTATATCATTTATATGCTAAAGTTGAAAAGTAAGGAAATAACACAATAATTAAATTTTAGCATCCCTTTTCAGGTAGATATAAGAAGTCGAGATCGATCGAATAAATATTGATTTTAGAAAAATATCTAGCCGGCCTGTTAATTAATAATAGTTCAATAAAAAATAAAATAATTAAACAGAATTGTTTTATTTTATACAGCGTAAAATTGGGAATTCACCGAATCGTCGCACGTGACATCACAAAAAATCAAGTAAAAAAATAATAGATAATAGCTTATTAAGCCTATCTCGCCCTACGCATGTATTCAAATTTCAAATCTCTAGTCATAGTTCGTGTACACAGATCTGCATTCTATGGTAGTGTACTTTAGAGTTGAAATGAAATTACCCGTCGAGCGGTCTATGGCATCTAAAAGTCGACAGCGAGAGATGAGAGAGAAATAAACGGAGACGTTTTGTCTTGCTCTCGCTCGTTGCTTTGCATTGCGTTATATTCGAGCCATCGTAAGATGGCATTTTTGACAGATCGTAATAGTGTTGTGACACACTTAAAATCATTAACGAAAAAATTCAGTCGAAAAAAAATTCGTCGCACGGTGTGAGTTGAAAAAGTCTTTGTACATAAAAAAGGTAAAAACAAAGTCCAAATTAACGAGCAGGGGTCAAAATATAAAAGCATCAATGTCCGAAATCTAAAGCCAGGTAAAAAACAATATCGTAATCACATCGTGCACTCATTCGTTCTTTCCGTAACAACGTTAAAATAAAACTGTCAAAACCTTAAAGTATCTACAATATATAGAGGGATAATAAAGCATTTTATCAAACTTTTATACGTGGTAAAATAGAGCTTACTCAGTTTAAACAATATGGCGACACATGAGAGAAAAAGAGACAAAAAAACATTACCCGGTCTGATCCGTCTTTTATTGTTTTGTAGCCGTTTTCTTTGCCCTCTAATAAAGCCATAGAAAAAGATCATATTTAGAGGGCACAATCGATCTGTCAGATTTGTTGTGTTATTTTGGATACTTATTCTGCGTATTCTACGCATATTATACAGGCAATCAATATCCTATAACATTTTGAATCATTTCGTTCATTCCATATTTAATGTTGATGGACATCACTACTCTGGCGTTCGCGCAATAAAGTATAGCATTTGTCCTCCAATGTTTAGCTGTCATTAATTACGAAACTTCATGTAAGTCTAAACGTCAAAAGTGCCATCATAGAGTGGGCGTACTGTAATCTCGAATCGTCCACCGACCACGGCGTCCGCTGTCCATTGTCTATGAATTCAACTAGTCCATGCGATAAACGTAAACGGTCGACGCGTCGATGCAACGTCAACGGTTGATTTCAACTAGTCCGTCCATTCAACGCCCATCCCTAGTAAATATTGTTCATGAACCAAAAGGTCATACGTGTCACGCTTGAGGTGTAACGGATCCATTGACATGTTCTGAAATGTATATTGCCGATGAGGTATTCGATGAAATAGTGAAATGCCGAAAATATAATTAAACAACAAAACTATAATTTTCTATAATACTAGACATGGGTAACTCAGCAAAATTCCTTGCGTCAACTCAGTAACTCTGGCGCAGCGCATTGCGCCGGCTCATTGAGTTAACTCAAAATTGCGCCATGGCGCAACAAAATAGGAACGCGCCGAGTAGGGATGGGTCGTCGACGTATTTACCGTCGACGAAACGAGACCGTCCACGTCCATCCATCGACGAGACGATCAACTAGTTGAATTCGTCAACTAGTTGACGCGTCAACTTCGTTACGCGGACGTCGCGGACGTTTATCTAAACATCGGGACGATAGTCAACTGTCTACGGTTTGACGCGACGCTGCTCGACGGCACAACCGTTGGTTATTTTTATTACGTTAATTTTTAAAATTTACAGAAGTTCGAAGGAATATAGTTTCGGGGAAAGTAAAACCGCTACTTGTGCTTATATGTAAAAAGAAATATTTTATTATTTATTTGTTTATAGGCTTTTACATATTGTTTTATATACTTCTTTCTATATATAATAAAGAAAGAAGTAGGTATACACAACAATATCAGGTGTAAGCAGTAAAATATAAATATAAACTACATATATAAGCAGTGAAAGTATCGGGTATAAGCATTAAAATATGAGTATAAAAATTAAAAATATAAAGTACAAAGCAATGTGTGTATAAAAAAATATATTAGATACACATTATTACATGTGTACAGGGTTATTTGTAAAACAATAATAACCTAGCAGGACTATATTCCTGCCTTGATTATGAGTATTATTTTTTGTAAAACGTTGGACTATCACTACACTAACTCAAATCGATTACGAAAAATTCATTCGTTCCAATACAAGTTAAATAAAATTATAAAAACCTTTACATTTATTTATTATCTATAAATTTATAAATAAATACATAATTTAAAAATACTTTACATTTGAGATGTTATCTAGAAATTTATTGAAGAATACATCTTTCAAAGTCAGACTTTCACTTTGTGGTGACATTATTAATAAATAAATGTATCTGTATTATTTGTCAACTTTAGTTTAAGGCTCAATTTGAGAAAAGGAACATTGTTCCCGAAACATGTAAAAAACCAATAAAAAGTGGTGTAAACAAAATTATAATAGATTTATTTTTTTATCTACAAAGTTGAAAATAGGGAATTTATAATAAAAATTAATTAAACCTAAATTCAAGATTATATTACATATACAATAATTAATGTTGGACTCCTGAATAAGGACCATAGTTAGGTATAGAAATTTTTATTCCCTACAAGTTTGTTTATCATTTATATGCTAAAGTTGAAAAGTAAGGAAATAACACAATAATTAAATTTTAGCATCCCTTTTCAGGTAAATATATAAGAAGTCGAGATCGATCGAATAAAATATTGATTTTAGAAAAATATCTAGCCGGCCTATTAATTAATAATAGTTCAATAAAAAATAAAATAATTTAACAGAATTGTTTTATTTTATACGGCGTAAAATTGGGAATTCACCGAATCGTCGCACGTGACATCACAAAAAATCAAGTAAAAAATAATAGATAATAGCTTATTAAGCCTATCTCGCGCTACGCATGTATTCAAATTTCAAATCTCTAGTCATAGTTCGTGTACACAGATCTGCACTCTATGGTAGTGTACTTTAGAGTTGAAATGAAATTACCCGTCGAGCCGTCTATGACGTCTATGGCATCTACAAGTCGACAGCGAGAGAAATAAACGGAGACGTTTTGTCTTGCTCTCGCTCGTTGCTTTGCATTGCGTTAATCTCGAATCGTCCATCGACCACGGCGTCCGCTGTCCACCGTCTACGAATTCAACTAGTCCATGCGATAAACGTAAACGGTCGACGCGTCGATGCAACGTCAACGGTTGATTTCAACTAGTCCGTCCATTCAACGCCCATCCCTATTGGGAACAAGTTCTAATTCGGAGTGGGAGATTTTAGAGTGTGTTCGTGAGCATTCCACGATATTCGGCGATTTTTTGTTTTAAAATTTTGAATAATAGATTTAATGCCTTTGAAATGATTGATGTAAACAAAGAACAAATTTTCAATTTTATTAATGACAATATTTTTACACCTACGGCACTTAATAATGGTTACGTGTTTCTGAGAAAGTGTTATTATCAACTTTACAATTTATATAATCATAATTTTAAATATATTATAGAAAAATAACGTTGAGATAAACTTAATAATAAATTCTTCGAATGTTCAATATTTCTTTAAGCATCGTCATCAAATAATTTTTTGTGAACCCCCAAATTTTATTCAGTATAACATACATTTGCGTCATATTTAGTGACGCATTGCTTTATAACTGTTTATTGTACTCTCTTTTAACGCGAAACCTTTAAATAGCCCTGAGCGAAGGTTAAACTACCCTTCTCTGCCGAATCGATGTTCAGCTTATTCGCATACCTTCCTGATACGATTCACAAAATACTTTCTCAAAAATGATTGCAAAATAAGTAAAGTTAAGAGTGAGTCATGCTTGAAATTTCTCTTTGTCCGTAATCGGTGTTGACAGTGCAGCGGCGGTCATCTCACGTCAGGCGGTCGGGCTTCGGGGTGGAAGGCACCATCCGTCCCGGTCCAAGCTGCTTCGGGCATACGCGTCACGTGTCTCATTCCACCCCTATATAAATGCTGATTTTTTTTCGTAAACACAGTCAAATAATATAATGAAAAAATGCTGGCGAGAACCGAACCAAGGTGACAGGCGAGAATACTAACCATTTTGATTATACCGCCTTATTAATACTATTCAACAAGGGTTGAATAGTATTATTAAGACAGTATAATCATAATTTTTTTTTAAACATTTAAATATAGTCGAAGAATCGAGCGAGACGTGAAAATAATAGTTTATAGTTTAAAAATATCTTAAACTTTTTATTAATACTGACCTGTTGGAAAGTTCAACAAGGCAAACTGTCAAAAATATAAATCAATGCATTACGCTCACAAACACAAAAAATCCTTATTTAGAAGTCTCACAGAGACGAAGCTATTTATTTATGAGAAAAGTGGATGGAAGTCTCTTACACGATGGCTCATGGCTTACAACCTGTATGAGCTGGCTTAAGTGATCGCTCTACTCAATGTAACGTTCACCAATTCCATCGTAAGAACATCCACACATTATCAATTTTTTTAAAGTTATATATTACATGTTTCGAATCAAGAATATTTCATATATTGCACTGGTTTCTGCTAGAGACATCTGTTGTTATTTTTTCTTATTAACAAGTTAGTACATGTAGATTTCGCAACTGGTAATGATGAAAGATACTTCCATCCACTTTTCTCATATATAAATAGCTTCGTCTCTGTGATACTTCTATAATCATCCCTTTGGGGACCAAATCCAGTAACTGTGTTCTTAGAACATACTTTCATATAAATTTTTTGTTAAAATCCTTATATACTTTGACACCACGAAAATTTGGCACTATTTTTACAAATTTGACACTGATGTCTAGTAGAGTACATGTTGACATGGTAGATCACTGGCTTAGCGTGTGAGAGGTCGCATGGAATCGATACTAAATGGTTCGATTCTAAATCGATTCTAAAATGGTTTTCGAGGCGCCTGGTATCTGTGTCGGTCAGATACCAGGCGTAAGATGACAATAAAATACTTTGCAATAGTAAGACACTGTGACATCTCTGTCTTGTACCATTTGTGGATAATGTTGGTCTCCACGTTTCTGATAATCCTATAATTGTCGAAGATAACGGCAGCGCAGTTAATTTTATCTTCTGGCACATTGGACCACCCTGCCTATGGTTATGTTTACTGTAAGAGCAATTTAATTATTGAACCAAAACGCTTCCAATATTAGCATGTTGTAGGTAAGCGAATATAAAACGAAGGTTGAACCTAAGGCTATAATATGAGTATACTCGAGTAGATTACAAATCTAGGGTGTACTTAAACCTACAAGTATATGTTTAATATTCAAATGAGGTTACATTTAATTTTTAATTATATATTTATTCAATTATAATTGTAATACATTAATTACAATTACGTTACAATAGCAACAATGTTTATTTAACTCATTTCTGGTACCAACACTGACGGATGGAAGTGAAGCCTGGAGCTGGCAGAAGAGTAATGAAAGTAGAATGAACGAGGCGGAAGAGAAATGACATAGGCGCATTTATGCAAATCCATTTATGGTAGAGTAAAAAATGAACAAATTACGAAAGAATGTGAAGCTGATCTTAGCATAGGTGGTTTGGTCATGTTGGGCGCTCCAACGTGAGACGGGCTTGCGTGCGAAGATGTTGGACCAAAAAGGTTGGCCGATTGCTAAACTGCTTATTACTATATTATTTATTATTCATTGATTGACACATAAATGTATTATAATAATTTTTCATTGTAGTCAATTATTTGACTGAGGGTAAATAGGTTAGCATCAAGTGATGACCGCTCAGCCTATGGCCTCGCTAATTTGTTTTTAATTATTATCACGAGGAATGGCGTGCCAAAAACCTTATAATATAAGCGTTGGGGCATTTGTTCATTTGTATTTTTGTTATCGCCATATATGAACCGGTCGCCGGGAGGTGTATTATGTGAGTACCCCATATATGAATGGAACATATTTAAAAGATATATATTGAGCAGGCTACTTGTCTGCTTGGATCTTCTTCTCTTATTGGCTTTTCACCGTTGCCAGTGTTCTGGCCAACGTTCCATTTTATTACCTCTGTTTTTTTTTGCTTTTGAGGTTCTTATAAAATGAGTCATAGCAAAATTGTTAAACCTACTTGTTTTGAAAAATAATTCAATGACATTGACTTTGCGGAAAGGCGGTGTACTTTGTGGTTTGAACTTGCGTTCATTGGGCTATTCAGACTTTGTGTAGTAAAAGGGAGTAATAAAAAATTTCCATTAATCCAAAATTATACTATAATCAGGTTTCGCGTCTACCCGACGAGTTGAAATATTTTCATACAACTTAATAATTTGTATGAAAAAACCATTCAAAATTTGAAAAATTTATTAAATTTTAAACGAAAATTTGATAGATATTCTTGATCGTCGCCACGAGTCTGCTTGTAAAGTTTCAGCTCGATTGGATCACGGGAAAAGGGTTAAAAATAGATCCAAAGTTTTTTCGTCAGACAAGCAGACAAGACGACAAGTAGACAAGCAGACGCTACGAGTTAAAAGAAAGGGAGTAAAAAAGTAAACAATTATCTTTAATCGATAAAAAATATTTTCAAATCGTTCGATTAGTTTTCTTTCGATCTATGTTTTGCAATAGATTATTTTTTATGTTTTCTGAGTGATTTTTAACCTTTTTACATAAAAACACAATTCTTAGTCAAGATTTCTGATTTAAGCTATTTAATAATCAATATGCAACATATTTAAAACCCAATAATAATATCCATTACTTTAATTTTAGAGGGGCTAAAAACAGATTTTTTACACACTATTACTATACCTGTCCAACGATTTCTGTATTTTAAAAAAATAAAAAAACTTTTCATATTTTATTATTAATATTCCATAGGTCGAGATAGAATTAAAGTAATTTTACGGCGTTCATCTATAAATCAAAACACAAGTACAATTTACATTTTTGAGTCAGCATTTTTCTGACGTTCAAAGCGCAATTATTTTGTGCTTACTTTATTAACACCAATCGACATATTGGGAAGACACGTGCATTCAAAATATGCAAATGTAAGTGGCTATCGTGCTTGCTGCATCGACAAATATACTTTGCTATCATTTGCAATACGCTTTTATGCGGGTGTAATGACAGAGATAACTGATTAATTAAAAAAATATATATGTCATATGTTTTTTATGCGTACATTGCATACATAATAAATTTATTCACTAGAATATTTCAGAAATTTCCAGATTGGGGGAGCATTTTTTTTATAATTCTTCGTGGTTGATTTTGATAAATTAGTACGGATCATCTCTTATTATTATCGAGAGAAATTTGCTCTTATCCATGTGCGCTTTATTCACATACTTCAAATGATCTTCTGACAAAGACCTTTCTTGGTTTACAACTCGTTGAAAATCTTACACAAGGTCGCGTAGTTCTTTAAACCTTCCTGAAACCTAACACTCGTGGGATCACGCCGAAGTGCTCGTAATGGTTTCGAAGTGAAAGATATTCTTATATAATTTCTTCTTCAAATTTAGCAAATTTATTTTGTGGTAACATAATTATAATTTATATAAATTAACTTTGTTTAAACAACTTTAAATTAAATTAACTTTTTTCCTGACGAAGAAGCCATTGGCTTCGAAACATGTTGATTTTTTTCAATAAATAAATGGTTTAAACAAAGTTAATTTATATAAATTATTCTTATATAATTGTTTAGAATTCTTGTAATCTGACATATTTGTATCATAATTCATTTCACGTAAGGTTGACATCAATTTTCTCTTTAATACTGTGTTACAAATATGTCAAGTTCTAATAGTTTAGGAGATAACAAGAAAACTATATTTTATAAGAACTTTTAATATGTTTATAACAACTGATGATTTGAATACAAATAAAATGCATGAGTTATATTATATATCGTAGAAATAAGAAATTATATTTATTTATAACAATAACTTATAAAGCCACATCTTTGTAAAACTCTGTTTTTTTGAGCATTGAACCAAACTCAACCGACAAAATATAATAATTACTACACTCAAAAATGTTAAGCTCAAAATCTCAGTTTGATAATACTCTGTTGTTGACCTCTTATGGAAATCTGTTACGCTTGAAGTTAAATTCCACCGTTAATTGTTGTTATCCCATGTCGAATGAAATCCAATATTATGCACGATATCGTAGAGATTGTGTGTTTCCGCTAGTATATTAGGGGTTATTTGAAGTGTATGAAATGAAGTAGGCATGTATCAATAAAAGTGCATATCGTTTTATTTTTTGCAAAATTGAAAAAATACAAATAAGTATCATACACAAGTACACCCTGAAATAATTTTTTTATCATCAAAAATAATAATTTCGTTGTCTGTCCGTTCCTCCGTCCGTTTCTCTGTCTGTCCCCGTAACTTCGTATAACGTCCCTAATTTCTATCGAATTCACGGCTAAAAACAAAATTTTACGGCCGGAGATGGGGCTTGAACCTCGGACCACCAAACCCGAACCGGCTGTTTCACGTATGTCGCTACGGCCGCCTCTCTGCAGATTGTCAAAAAGATGCTTTAAATATATACTAGGGCTTAGCGAAGACGCGATCCAATGTTCCGTCATTTTTGACAGGTTGCAGGTAGTTTTAATTAAACAAACGTGTACATGGTCAACAAACTTGAATAATAAAATGACTATAATTAGTATTATTAACTGAAAATGCTTTCCAATTTTTATCTGGGTAAGAGAAGCAGGTTGGTGTATGTTAAATATGTGTCTATGCAGACTCAACGGAAATTTCATCTCGGGTCCAGTTAAAGAATTCGGAGATTCGGACTTGGCTTCTTTGTAACCGCATTCTTAACAGTAAATTCTAAATGAAATATAACCTCATTTTATTAACCTAAAAGTGATAACGTTGGCACGGATTTATAATGGTGTGATATCCCCGCCATTAGTATTTTATGTCTTGTCATAAAATGTGATTTATGAAGTTATTGTATAATGGTCTTGTTTATTAGATTTTATTTTAAATCCATTACACCATTGTCACCAAAGCATACTTTTTTCTAGCAGCGTAGCAAAAATTATCCCTAAATAAATTGTTTAGACCTACTTAGTTGCCCAGGCGGTAGCTATGAAACATTGTTTTGCCGTAATTGTGAAAAAATCTTAAAATAATCTTCAATAATAATAATAATCTTTATTATATTTTTGAGCTAATTTGTGCTGTCAATAAACAGACAGTAAACTAGAATTCAGAAACAAACAA
Organism: Agrypnia vestita; assembly: GCA_016648135.1. Taxonomy (NCBI): domain Eukaryota; kingdom Metazoa; phylum Arthropoda; class Insecta; order Trichoptera; family Phryganeidae; genus Agrypnia; species Agrypnia vestita. The sequence goes on along the minus strand of JADDOH010006670.1, from coordinate 10,723 downwards.
TGGTAATTTACACGAAAGTGAGATGACCGGAATGGTAAAATGTGGGCGGCAAGGTGATGTGTTACGTAAATGATCGGAAAATAAATACTAAATCTGCAAATCATGTCATTAATGAGCTGTCGCTAAATTAAGCGCTTCGAAGATCTGAAGATCTGATCGAAGACTGTCTTCGTGAGTCTCTTTGTGAACAGAGTGTATATATTATGATTGTAAATCTGTAAATAGTAAATCTGTATCAAGTAATACGTTTTTTTTCCATTGTCAATCTCAAAAATTAATCAAATCGTATGTTTTTTTAAGAAATGAGGTGTACAGATTATTTTAAAATACATTTCGATATTTCTTAATGTGTAGAAATATTTTATATACATTATGTAACGGTCGAGTCACTTTGAGGCGAGATATATCGAAATGTTTATTTTCTAATGTCAATTTTATTTATTATGGCAGTTAAATTTATAGGTTAGAATATACGTTTGGTTGGAAATGTGTCAAACTCGAAAGTATACATGGCGACGGATCATCTCTATTATAATTGCTTCAAAAACGCAGTGCGTAGTTTTGCCATTACCAGTTTCAAAAATAAACTAAATCAGAAGATAATGGGCGATAGTCGCAGATACTAATAGCCGCCTGCAGGGCCAAGTTGCAAGTAATCAGCGACAGCCAATTACTTATCTGCTAGATGAGTTATATTTGCGTATCTCATCATAGGCAGCGAGCGAGGTGATTGGCGGAGTACTTCTTGTGTCCATATAGGTATAACAACATGATTAGACTAATAATAGCTACCTATCTTCTTCAGTCTTTCTTCTCCTCTCATTACGCAGGATCGTGACCCCCGGATTATAAACTTTGGGTGTTTTGACAATTCTCCTTCACCTTTCTCTCCAGCCCGCAATTACAAGAGTCATTGTAGTTAGTAGAGCAGCAGTAGAGTTAGATATCGCCCTCTTTCTCTATGAAATTCCACATTTTAGATTATCATTCCTCCAGGTAATATGTTCAAAAAATTGTAGTATGCTTTACAGACAGACCGTGGAAAATGTATGTGTACTAGTCGTAAACCCGTGAAAAATCACTGTAATATGTAATTAATAACGACCCTTACGTGTAACCTGAGCCACAATTTTTTTACACACTTTTACAATAATTAGTCGCAGTTACATGCATGTACGACTGCTTTCTTTGAGAAGAAAACAATAAAAAAGAATAATCTCCATGGTGGTTAGTTTAGGTTAGGTACAAATAAAGTATTGGCCACAGTTTTCGACACGTGTAGATGCTGTCATCCATCCAGTGAAAGTGCAGCTTTGTCTCCTGCGTCCTCTGGATTACCTCCGAAATATCCTGTTATTTTATATTCCATTCTCATTGAATTTTTAAGAACTTTTCTACGTATGTATTGAGTTTATAAAAATATTCACCGAGTTGTAAAGTAGAATCGTTCGTCTCACCCACCTGATAATAAAAATGTGATACGTATAGGTCTTTTCATATAACCTTGCAATTGAGTTAGTGTGGATACAGTGAGTAATACGCGCATTGCTTTGTTGTGCGTGTTTACGGATACGCCCCTCTTGTATCCGTAAACTTAATACAACGAAACAATGCTCATATTACGCACTGTACCCACACTAACTCAATTGCAAGGTTATATGAAAAGACGTATACCTATTGCACTTTTCGTGCGCGATGTTCTGCCTCGATGAATCAGGCAGTGTTTATTCAATGACGTGTGATAAAAATCCTGACGTTCGGAGAAGTTGCGAGCTCTTGAGCCGATTGAAATTCTGGACAGGTTTTTTTTATTAGAGCTGTCGCTGTAATTTGTTTACGCGCCACCATGGCGATGGAATGACGTGTCTGCCAACCTACGTAACTCACTCGAGGCATGTCAGGAATCCGCCGTCGATGAGTTTTTGCTCACAAATCAAGATTTATTTACTGACATTTTTACACGACAATAATATACGAAATCTGTTAAATAAATAATTTTGTGGCTTCTTAGGCAGGTGTGTAGGGAGAGGGGAGGGACAAAATTAATATGATGTCGAAAATATTGGTATACGAGTAAAAATTAATATTATTGTGCAAAAAAGAATATTACAAAAGTCACATTAAGTGATACTAAATGTGACTTTTGCTTAAACTTAAAATAATAGAATACGTGTTTGATAAATTGGATAAATATTTAAAAAAAAAACATTTGTCAATTTACAACAAGATATTTTTTGTAGGATAAGGGATGCGAAAATATCACGCATTACAATATTATGGTATTTTTTTGAGATTTCCATAACTTAACAATTGCAACCTTAATATATAAATGTGTATACCTACACACTGTAATATAAAGTTTATGATAATTAAGTTTTCTGGATCGAAAAAAATATTAGGAGAAAATGTGAGATCAAAGGAAAAAGAAAAAAAGAGTAGCTTGTTGATCTTGTGGTTAGGACTCTTGCCTCGTGATCCAAAGGTCGCGGGTTCGAATCTCACTCCAGACCAACAAGTTAGTCCTATTTTCATAGCACAAGCGTTTAGCTTAATTTGAAAATAGTAAGAATATTGATTTGATACGTATTCCGTGTTCGCATCTCTATTAAAAAAATGCATGTACGTCATTTTTATTGTAATTTCTTCAAAACATAATGACGTCTTACAGCAACGTTCTTTCGTTGACGTGTTTAAGTTAGTGCTGAAATAAATGTCAAAATTCAAGTATGACAGGGGTGAGAAAAGCTTTATATAATTTCAAGTGTAATCTAATAAAGTATTTATATTGTATCTACTTAAATTTTTATATGTATATTTTCTTTTTTTCTAGATTTATGTATTCCTATGATTGTATATATTACTAAATTTTATTCTGCTTTCATTTTTACGTTTATACTTATTTACTATTGTTATTTGTTACTAATACATAACTATCAAATGAGAATAACTGCCACAGAACAGGTTTTATCTAGTGTGGAGTTATTAGTAACTTATATTAACAAATGTAAAATAAACAAAATAAGGTAGGTGCTGCAGAGAAAAATATTATATAGTTTAATGAAAATACATGTCAAAATTATTACATACAAGTTGTGTAAGATATAGGAGAAATATAATACGAATTAACGGTGAAAATCCACGATACACGAGACGGGAATACAATAATCGCCGAGTCATTTAGTTGAAAAGTCGTATTTCGCATTTGTATTGATAGAGAATTGAACCAATAGTGTTATAAACCTTTATGGTCATTATTTTAAAAAATGCGTACGACAGGAGAAAAAACCATAATGTCATTTGAGTTGGAGACGAAATATACATCCAAAATTCCAGCGTACGAGCGAAACCGGGGAAAATACCGAAAAATAAAACCACCACCACAACATGGAAATTCTGAATATCTACCTGATTTAAAATACCTAGATATCGCGAACACCACATGCGATTAGGTCGGTAAACGAGGCACACTGATATTTTCTCTTATACTTTATGTAATCTACATATTATCTTTAGATGAACATAGGTATTTCGCCTATTCATACATGCTATTTTACATACCTTAATCAATTAGAATCGAGTGAAACAAGTAGGTACATGGTTTTATTTATTTATTTAATGGTCTAAAATAGAAACAAAACTCTAAAGGTTGCTCAATTTTGAATTTTTTTTGGGTTGCAATCCTAGATTTGCAGCAAGCACTCGATTTCTCCACTCCTCTTTGTCACCTCTTGGTAGGTGCTACAGCGCACAACTCCTATAATCTGGTCTACGTACCTACCTTGATTTCGGGCGGCCTCTACGTTTGTTGCCTTCAACATTTCCCTCGACGATGGTAAAACGCAGGCCCGGATGCCTTATATTATGGCCTATCCAAAGTGCTCGTTGTTGGGCGATTCTGTTCAGGAGCCCTACCCTACTCAACACCTCGTCGTTTCGGATATGTTCTGACCAATGTATCCTCGCCTTGCGCCTGTAGCACCACATCTCAAAGGCCCTAGGCGGCTAGCTTCCCGGACATGCTCTAGCCGATGGCCCATGTTTCGCTGCCTTAAATCAGCACACTCCAGACAATAGATTTAATCAAGTTCTTCCTAATCTTTAAATAAATGTTGGAGTATTCAAGGATCATGGATTTTTTGTTGAAGGCGACTCTTGCTTGAGGTAGTCTGCTTATGATGTCTGCCTCTGATCGACCATCTTGGGAAGTTCTGCTACCCAAATGTGTGAATTTTAGTATATCCAGTATTATTCTCTTGAGGAACGGAGAAACATCATATGAAGAGGGTTTCACCACGTTGACATTTTCAAAAAATGTTTTTTTTATTTTTTTTTGTTTTTGTTTGTTTTGTATTGTTTTATATTTATTTTATAGCTTGAAGTTTTAAGATTTTTAAAGTTCTGATTTGAGTCATTACTCACTTAAAAATTTAAAAAAAGCAATTTGATGCTATCGTGGTAGGTGACTTTTTAAACGAATTCAATTATTTTTTTGCTTTTTTTCGAAACTCCCCTTTACAGACTTTCGGTGATGATATCTCAAAACACCTATCAAACATATTTTGTTAAAATTTTGCACATATCTTACTAATAACATTGTCTACAATGTAACATTCGATTTTTTTTTTATTAAATATGCCGTTTGCTTATAATGAATTTTTAACTTAATAAATTGATTTTTAATATTACAAAAATAAGATTATTTCTAAATTGATCTCATTTGCGCAAAAAATATTCTTTTCGATATGCTACATCATAGAAATTACATCATTTAACAAGAAAATAATGAACTTTTTCATTTCATGTGATTATGTCTACCAGCTGCACGGATCGCGGAAAAAGTCTATGCGGAACAGCACATAACTCTGCCATTATGAAATTTTGAAAATAATTTGTTGATAAAAATACTAACCTATGTATGCCGTAAACAATGATAGTAAAACGAATTTTATATGTGCAATAGTTACGTAAAAATAATTTTTGTATGCCTCAAGGTGGTGGAACCCTTTAATCAATGATGTAATAAATTGTAGGTACGTTACAAGCGCGAAATCTTAAGTAAGTATTGCCTTACTTGCATCCGTTATCGAACGGATCTTCTTTGTGATCGGGCGCGACGATACGCCGTAAAAAAAAGTCCCGGGGAAAAAGGGACAGAGTATAGCACACTATTGTAAGAATGAGTATGTTATTTATGTCACCCATGACTTCAAATTACCTGATTTTTCTGTGCCGTGATTTGTCGTCTCTTTGAATGAGATATTTGTTACATATGAAAGCCGGCTAGTATAGGAATAACGTGTCTATATTAGGTATAATACATCAATGCCTTTAATGGTGTAATACGCCATTATAAAATTATGACTCTCCTGTATGCCTGCTGAAGATTCGTGTACTAGTTTTCCACAGGATTCGTCCATTGAGGAATTCTCTTATTTTTTATCCATAAGTCTACAACACAAACATAACATTTTATTATCCTCTTGTTTCGCAATCGTTATAATGAGATCAGTACACTAATACGTGCGCACCTTTTACTGAATACTAGCTGTAACCCATAAAAAATGACGGAACGTTGGTTCGAGTCTTTTTGCTAAGCCCTAGTATATATTTAAGCATATTTTGGCGATCTACGCGGAGGCTACCGTAGCAACATGCGTTAATGCGCCGGTTCGGGTTTGGTGGCCCGGGGTTCAAGCCCAATCTCGAATGAACTCGAACGTAACGGAAGTTACACGAAAGAAAGACAGACGGAAGGACTGACAGCAATGAGATTATTATGTTTGATTCACCACTTTACAAAAAAAAAAAATAGTCGACTGCTCACGTAAAATGAAGAAAGTGTTCCACTGCTAGTGTAAAAATTAATTTGATTACTTATTTGCCTTGGGTAAATAGTTTAATTACAAAGAGACATGACTGGATGACATTCCGTCCCTCTCAGTTATGACGGTAAATCTGAATAAATGGCGCCAAGTTATCCCATCATGATCGAGGTACCGTTAGAATGAATGCACATTTTAGTTTCGTTTAAAGCTTCGTCATCACTCAGATTACTAAAAAATGAACCTTCCGTCACTGATTCTATATACGATCTGAGAACGTTTTGCCTGAGCGAGAAAAATACGTTCACAATTAAGTTAAACCGGCTTTACATAAGATGGATCTGCATGGGTTAACTTACACAACGATTTTATCTTCGAAACGAAATAAATATTTTACACGACAGTTTGCTTATCTTGATCCAATGCTTGTATAATTATGTTGGTGCTGAATATTTGTTATAATTATTTATATGTTCCTATATATTCATATAATTATTCTATTAAATGTGTATCTTATTTATCATTTCAATACGAGTAATTTCAAAAATATACCGAAGCATTCAATTTTTATTTATAGTAATAACCGGGATTTACTTTGGTATAATTATCTCATTCTATTATCATCTGTCTTCGTCTTTTAATGTAGCTAATAGTAGTGCAAACGAGGGGGGAATATATTTTTTCGCATGGGTCATATAAAATTTAATGTTTCGGCGTTTGACGTATACATATTTCATTATCAATACATAATTCGTACCCACTATTTAGGGGATGTCTAGGCTGCGGTGGGTGTCATTGCAGTGAAAGTGTGTGACGAGCATTTGTAAAAGATTTGATGACCATATATTTTATGTAATTCATTTATTCTGCACATACGTTCCGTCATCAAATTGTCAATGCGCTGTACAATGTGAAATTAAAAAAAAATGAACGATAAATTTAACGTCAAACGGTTTCGACACTACTGTATCTTGGCCAGGACGAACATACACTAACTGATCCATCGTAAGGCAATTGAAGGCTGTTGAAAAAGAAAATATATTAAATTATATAATTCAATATTTCATGAATAACTTCTTACATCTTTCCTTTAAAATTCAGCTTTGTTTGAAAATAATAAAAATATTGATGTGATGTGTATTTTGTGTACGAATTTCTTTTAAATATAAAATATAAGAAAAAAATAATAATTTATAACAATTTAAATATAACTATTCTTCCCGAAATTATCCATGTTAAGTGGGGGAAAGTCTACTTCAAAATAATATAAAAACAATAAATACGAATATACAACATTTCAAGCAGCTATTTTGAAGAAATTTCTGAACCGAATATTTTGACGGTCTCAATTATAATCCAAGATTTCTCTGCACGACAATGCGACTCTTAGCGAACAAATGATTTCTTCCTTTGTAGGCATTACAACATCACTTAGGGATGAGTGGAGGGTAATGAAAGATGAGACAGACGAGGAGAGGCGGTCGGTCCAGGCAGCTTTGTTTAGGCTTCACAAAAGATTTCCTCAAATTTTAATGACTTCTGTACACAGACTACTGCACAAAGAATCCCTCTTAATTAGGTTTTGTCCAAATCTTTAAGTGGAGCTTAATATTTTCATTCATATTTATTAAGTATTATTTATAAATAACAAGGCATAAGAGACGAACAAAACAAAATAAAGTGTACATTCATATATACTGTTGAGTTCGCTCTTTAAAAAAGATTTCCTAATCTGCATTGCATAAACAATATTCAATATAGGAATACCTAAAAATATGCCAAGTTGCTCATCGCCCCAAACGCCAGGGTTTAATTAAAGTAGTAGGTGCCATTAACTGCCGGGGAAATATTAAAAAAAGTATCAAATAAAGTCGTTATTACTATCACATGGGTGTCGGCTATAAATAAGTAAATACCTACTTAGGCCTAAAACGCACTAGCGGCCATGGTGCGGCCGTGGTGCGGTGTGGCGTTGCGGCAGGCCGCACTTGGATTTTTACATAAACCGCATGATATTGACACACTGACTTGCGGCCAGCCGTCAACCGATCCGGTTGTCTCGGGACTCCGGCGGGTCGCACCGGTTGAAGGATGCGTCCCCTCCACGCGCTCGCTTCCTGCCCCACTCAGTCGTCAGACACTGTACGTAGGGCGCGCGTGTCGTGGATTTTGATACAGAAAAGTTCATTTTAGAAATCAAAGAACGCCCCGCTATGTGGGATAGCAAATGCGCTGTTTATGCAGACGACATAAATTATTAGAAATGCTCAACAACCACCATTTCATTATAGTTATTCTAATATGCAATGGGATCGAAGATATCGAAATCGAAAAAAATTTTGATAATAAGTCTTCGTACGAATTTACTGACATCGTAGTGTACATAAATAACTTATCTTCAAATTTCTTCAGTTCTGAAATAAAAATATCAAAGTCTCTGCTTTCATATCGTGTCTCCAGTAGAGGTAAATCTATGTTTATTTTTACGACGACGTTTTCCACTAAATAAATAAATAAATAAATAAATAACTACGGCAACTTCTTCGACGTCCATGTCCAATATTTCTAGAAGCACTGAGGATTGCGGCGGACCGCAATAGAACCGAGATACGGTTAGCCGCTAGGCGCGCCGTATTGCGCCGCCCACGGCCAGTCGCTAGTGCGTTTTAGGCCTTATACCTACTTTAGGAACCGTCATGCAAAAGAAAGGTCTTTTTTGACGGGTTACAGCTAGTATTAATTACTTCCTTTCTTTTAACTTGTGGCGTCTGCTTGCTTATTTCCTTGACGAAAAAACTTTGGATCGATTTTTAACCCTTTTCCCGTGATCCAATCGAGCTGAAACTTTGCGAGCAGACTCGTGGCGACGATCAAAAAGATCTCTCAAATTTTCGTTAAAAAAATAATAATTATAGTATAATTTTGGATTTTTAGAAATTTTAATGGTTTCTTAAAATTGGAAACAATACAAATGTTTGATTACTACCATCAGCGGCCTAACGACGACGCCACGGAATATTTAAAATTTGAATTACTCCGTCGGTATAATAGGTGCATAACTACGAATTCCGAAAATTTATAACAATTGGTTCACAGATGACAGCAAAATTGGGTATTTTGGGAAGAAATCAAAAAATCATTTATTTCTTTTAGATTTCTGCTTAGTTTTGAAGAATTCTACATTACTCAAACCGGATTCTGACTAAATCATTTGACGCTGGAAATTCATAAGATACGATATTGATGATAATTGAATCTATCAAAATCTTGACATCTCAAAACATCAGACATTTTAGAAATATATTAAATTCCTGTAAGTTTAGTGTTATGTTTTAATTCATCTTTAATTATTGTTATATTTTACAAAGAAGGGAGTAGTAAAAACTTGGTGTTTATGGGTTAATTTTTATTAATATTGAACTTGTTGAACTTTTTATAGAAATAACTATTGCAATACTTATTTAACTGTTACGAACCAACTTCCGTAAAATGAACTGACGTAATATTCCACTAACTTTTTGATATCGGAAAAATATTAGATCTTCGATTTTAGATTTAAATCGGGCGCTAGGTATTATCCCGGTACCGGTAAATGTGGATAGGGTACACAAGGTGAAAGTGAAATTTTAATCGAAATTTTCTAATGCCGTTTTCGTGACAATTCTTTTGCTGTACCAACTAAATAAACACATTTTATATCGAAACCTCCCTCATTTTAATTAGTTATTAGCAGCCAAATACCAAAGGAAACGGAAAAATAGCCATTGTTAATAATTATCTATACTGATGTACGGATGCTCAGTGCAAACAAGACGCTGTTTTTTCTTAAGAAAATCGGCGTATTGTTCCCAATCTAAAGGATTGTTTGTATTCATCCAAGCATTTCGGTGATTTGCAAAGCCAAGAAGGAATACCTACTCGATGTTGCATTCGTTACTCTCCAAGGCTACCCGAATATTCTGCAACCAGTGCGTAATGCACTCATATCTGTATCAATCTAATATGAATAATGCAATATAAATCAATGCGGGTAATGCAGGTTGCGTTTCCTCTGTGAGGCTAAATTTCTGTCATTGTGGGTGAGTAGGTTTGTACGGATGTTTTCTTGAAAATGTTTAAGATTTTTGAAACGCACTCTTACCGTCATCATCGCCCTCTCTACATGATCTGAACGTCAGATTTAAAATGCCCAAGTATTGTGTGCTCTTATTATTATTTTTTATATTTTTTATATTATTATTTTTATAATAAAAGCATGGATACATACCGATAAAATGATGAGGCGATTTGAAGCATTTACAGAAGAATGCTCAAAATCAGCCGGGTGAAATTACGAATGAAGAGTAAAGAGGAACTGCACGGTAATGAAGCATGAAGAAATGTTGTTCGTATAATATTTTTCATATCGGAGGCTGTTAAATATAAGTGACGTACTTGAAAACGTCCCAATAACTTGTAGAAAGTCTTGTAGTATAAAAATCGGATACACGCTGGGTTCCTAGGATATTATCTCGGAAGTTGTCCAGTTTAGCTTAGTGCCATAGGTACGTCCGTCACTACTGCGTAGTGAGTCACTGTAGAATTAAAGCTATTTAATAATATACTCTATATTATGCTAAAACATTTTGAACCCAGCAAATATAGTAGTTATAAATTTATTTAGTTCTACTTAAAGGTATTATGTAGATAATGTTTACTTTATCACTAACCTACTTAAGCACCCTTGAGGTGAGTTCTCACGAAAACGGCGCTATACAAATCATCCAAATATAAATAAATAAATACTTTCTTACTATTATGCCGTTTCCGATGGATAGGCAGACATCTTAGAGCCACTCTCTACTGTTCTGACATACCTACAACTGTTATCTATTATTATACATTCTTAAGGGGGGGGGGGG
>JADDOH010006668.1:0-14565 GCA_016648135.1 Agrypnia vestita | reverse complement strand
CCATTTCAGCCTGGCTTCTCCCATCTTATCTATGATCGGTGCACCTTAAAATCGCTTCTGACATATTTATTTCCAATTCTATCCAGTCACGTCACTTCTCAAGCTCCTCTGAGCGGTTTTAGTTCAGTTGCTGTTCATTTTTTGTTCGTAGAACTTTTTCAATGCCTCGGCACTATACAGCATAGTGCTTCGTATGACCTTTTCATATATACTAGACCTTTTGTTTTGATCCGAATTTTTGGATCGCATAGAACCTTAGTGAGTCAGGCCACTTTTGCCAAGCATTATATACATTTATGGGTCAAGTCGCAATAATTTAAGATTTGGAAGTTATTATGCCGTTTAGGTAATTTATCGATTCTCAGCAAAGGAATAGTTTAATGCATATTTTTTGAGTTCGATCTGTCTGTCTGCTCGATTTAGTTTAAAAATCATATATAGATATATATATAACTATATATATTATATATATATTTTGATATATATTATATAGAATATTTTTTTTTTTTTTTTCCCTACTTAGTTGAAATTTGTTGTCTTTCATGGCTTATCTTCATTGATATGTTCCCACATTTATGAATCATTCTAATTCTTATTCTTTTATATATTGGGTTGATGCAAAAGATTTAAAGTGTTTTCATAAAAAAATAAAAATATTTTTAAGTAATGTAATGAGTTACATAATTTATATGGATTGTTATAACTCTCTCGTATAGACATATCCGCTTATTTAATCCACTAGAGCAAAATTATGGAATTCGGGGAAAAATTAAAATTGTTTCCTGCACTATCTCGCGATTAATTTTTTTGAATAAATATTTTTACATTAAAAAAAATCGTAACAATCTAAATAATTTATGTTCGAAGGGAGCAAGGTTAGGGGAATATGTTATTCATATTTACAAGGCCTTTATATAAGGCCATTAACAACTATAATAATTTTCCCATCGAGATAGACCGTATCAAAAAACATTCAGAAAAAATTAAAAAACTAAAACATATTAAAAATCCAACATAAATCTATAAACCGTTAAAAAATCAAAGAAAATTCACTAAAAAAATCTATTATATATTATCTAACTATTTTTATTACCACTCATTTATATAAAATAATTCACACGCTAGTATTTATTTACAATATAAGAACTGAAGCTCCTTCGTCAGATACAAGAGTTCTCTTTACCGAAGAGGTCAACACGAATAACAAAGCAAACAAAAAAAGTCAATATAATTAAGATTGTAATATGTACCATATGTTAAATAAATGAAATAAAAAAACAAAATGGTTCACCTTTTTGGTCTGAAAACCCCCGACCTTGAATGAAAGAAATAATAAACGCGGTTAAGTGAAGCCGGTTCCGATCCGTCCGAGCCTCGTGCGTGTGCGCGCTCGCCGATACGAATTCGCATCATCAAACATTCGCGCGCAGGAATCTTTCGTCGAATAAATTTCCACAGCGTGTCCAGGGGCGGCCGCCGGGCGCGGGCGGAGGGGACGGCGGGGAGGGATGCGGCGACGCCGCTGCATCACTAAACTAAAATTGGCACCGCGTGTCCGTTGAACTTTCTTCTTCAAGGCGCCGAGTGCATTTTTCTTTCGCGTCCCTTCGCCGTGTTATAATTCGCCGCCGTAAACTGCGCCCATGTGGAAATGCGGTCGAATGAAGATGCAATTATGCACTTTCAGTTGCGGCTTTATATAAATAGGTGTAGATAAAATACAGATTTTTAAAAATATTTTATTTGGGACGTCAAACAGCTTGTTAGTAAAGGGATAAAAAGCCAATTACATTCTTCTAAACTAACGTGGACTAGTGAGAATGCTAAAGATTTTAAAAGTAAGAGATAACAAATGAAAAGGAATTAAAAATTTACTAGTTAAATATTAACAGAAACGATGGGTGAGAGAAGGCGAAGGAAGATGGTATTGAATGATAATAATAAAAATATATTACAGTTATTTTATTTAACGTGGTGCGAAGTATATTAATTAAATAAACAGTGAAAATACTATAAAATATTCATTATAATTATTTCATTGTTCCAGCGTATTTTTGAACTTGATCTTTCACCTTCTATTGAAGCAAAAATTTTATAAAAATAATGTATCGTTAAAAGAAAAATAAAAGGTAACAAATAAGGTACTTTTATTAGTCTTTTACATTCCTTCTATATAAATATAATTAAACGGTGTTTATTCGAAATACTCACGCAAACAGTACATTACCAAGTTTATCATTTATATGCCCCAAGTTAAGAAAATAAATAACTTGCAAAATATTTTTATTAGTAGGTGTGTTCTAAAAACACGGTTACTGGATTTTGTCCGCAGCGGGACAATCATCAATTAAGCTTAATTATATAGCTATCTCACAGAGACGAAACTATTTATATGGGAAATCGCGTATGTAAGTCTTTATTGGGCATCATTTATACATATATACTGTTTCATGGGAATGAAAAAATTAGATGAAGATAGCGTAGTTGTTCTAAATATGTGAAAAAGTTGCATAATGTATATTATGCAAATTATAAAATTCAGGTAGTAAGCCCTGTGGATGCCCAATAGAGATTTCCATACATGCTTTTCTATAGAAATAGCTTCGTCTCTGTGAGAATTCTATAATGTTTAATTAATATGCAAACTATTTTTATTTATTTAGTCGATTTCTTACCCCCGCAGGATACAACTGAAATTGAAACATTCAAGAGTATTATATTTACAAATTCAATAGCTCGAAATTACCAATAAAACTCAAATAAATTATACATACATAATTAAACAAAATCCGTACCAATATTGATTGAAATTTCATCTCAACGACCGTAACCCTTTTCAGCCGTACGTTATTTCGGGGCCAGTTTAATGACCATTATAAAAAGCTCATCTCCTGGCAGCGAGATGAATTAGAGACACATTTACAGCCGGAAACTTGGGATCTACTGCCTCTTAATGGGATGACACGATAACTTACATGCCTTATCTTAATTATTTTCTCGTATTTAAATATACATTAAAAAAATTATACAGTAAATTATTCAAAGGTGTTTAAGTAGGTTACATCAAAATACATAAAAAATGAACAGAAGATTAATAACAAGACAAGGCAAAAATATCAGTTACATCCAAAGTAATTGCGGTGTGATTACGTATTATATATTATTTAGAAAAACATTATTAATTTTATGAATAACGAAAAAAAAAGTGTACATAGGAGGCATAATAAGATGTGTCCAACTTTAACGACAAGTCACATTTGTCATGTACATATAGTAGGTGATTTTAGAACAGTAGAAGTATTATTTTCTCTCTAGGGTGAATATGTTTTCAAAATAGCACCAAGATATTAAATCATTTACTAAAAATTGTAACTTAGACAGGTAAACAGAGGAGATAGAACGCACACTTCTGGCCTGGCACACTACTTTTGCTTCTTTTACTTTCATACATCTTCTCATACACGCTCTTCGGTTGTTGAAGCTTTAAAGGGGGTCTTTCAATTCCATTCGCCAACATTGGTTTTTTCTGGTCATGTCTTCCGAGGACACCCTCTGTTTCTGCTGCCTTCAACACGAACTTTATAAATTTTCTTTACCATCCATTCGGCCATATGGCCAAACCATCTCAAAGATCATTTATTTCTTCTACGCATTATATTCACTTCTAATTCATTCTCTTCGCTTTTCTTTATTTACAAATATTTTCCAGACATAAATATAAGCGACCTAAAAAAAGTGTTTTCTAAAAAAACATAAAAAAACATTTCGACCTAAAAAAAGATAAAAAATAGAACTTAATTTTGAATGCATTGCAGTTTTTCCATAAATGAATAATAATATTATTAAAACCTAACAATAAATGTTAAGAAACTCGCTTTATATGTAAATATGTCAGAAATACCGGCCATGAAATGGGTATCGTGCTGATTATTTTTTTAATATTGTTTTTTATATTATTAAAAGGTTATTTTTTTTAACAAGTATTTCTCGAAGAAAACAAGTTTTCATTATAGTTAATGGTTTCTCTTTTTGAGAGAGTTAATGAAGATATATCTACCATCGATGTATGTTGTCGTCTGAAGCTTAGCGTATCATATATAATGCGTCTTTATTATTTCGTTCGTAGTATCAATAGTTTTAAAGATGCATTATTTATATTATCAATATTGCTAAGGATCAAGAACCCATTCAGTTAAATCTATTATTCTTCTTCTTTATTTCTTTCGTCTACTCCAATGTCAGCAGGATGACGTAATCAAGAGTCACGCAGAAAGATGTTGCAGTAGACATTTATATATATACACATTTCGTTTCAGTGACCTCAGGGTTGTTTAGTTTGACCATTCTATTCCTACACTCCTGGTTGCTTTATAGTGCCTTGCAGGTTATTTTTCGTACAATATATATATTGATTATAATATAAAATATTTATCATACTTTTTATTCTAATGAACTTGTGTTGAATCCACATATTTATTTTTTCTTCAACTATTTCACAATTTACACACTTAGCGAAAAAAGTAATTTTAAAAATAATTAAATAAAACGGCATATTTAGGATTAATATTCAGTTCGGAAATTAAACTAATTTTTTTAAATCGAGCACATCATAATGGCGATTTCAATTGAAATGAGAAATGCCTAAATATGTAGGTTTTATCTATCGTAAACACATTTAAAATACACTGATATAGGTCGACCACAATCAAAATACCATTCCCTAGCTTTGTCCGGTAAGAAGAAAGCGGGGGAATGTTGCCTGGAAAGCCCGTATTACAAGCCTCAATATGATATTCCAAATAAATATATATTTTTTAGTTTAAAAAAGGTTACTTGCTTATTAGAAAAACTTCTTTTGTGTTCATTTTTGCATCGTAACCACACACATACTTTTTGCGCACATTCTTTTGAATGCGGTCTAGCTATAGTAAAATATATTACTCAAGTGATTTCAGTAATCTGCGTTTTCATTTGGATCAAACTTGCCTACCATTGATTAACTAATATCAATTATTTATAATCACAAACTTGTCTAATTTCAAATAAATCATAATGTTCTTTCGTCTTCTTTCTTCAGTCTTAATCATCGTTCTTAAATCATAGTCTAATAAAGTAATTTCTTCAGACCGTTCTCTTACTGCCCACAAATACACCTTCAATTTTAATTTATAATATTTATTTGAAAATGGGTATATTTATTGAAAAATTTAGCCAACTACTAAAATAACACCAATAAATAAAGAAGTCAACAGAAAACTGTAGGTAAATATTAACTTTTAATTATTGTAATCCACCTTTTACTTTAATTAAACATATAAGTCAATATGCACGTGTGAGGTGGACATTCCAGGACAGGTCAAGAATGGAGCGAGAACCCACCGTTTAAAATAAATCTATTACGTATGTATTAATACATTTGGTATCGCATCATTATTGATTCATACAAATTTAATGATATAATAAAAAAAGCATTGCATAAAAATAATTATTACCGAATAAATAGGGTGTCTCCAAGGGTCGCTGTACCATTGTGACAAGCACGGTATAAAAATAATTATATCTGACTTAATAAGGTTTCTTCACGGTCGCTACACCTTTTTATTGAAACCTAGTAAATTTTCTTTTCTGGCTAAATTAAAATACATCAATTATGTGCTTAAGGCGGTAAAGTTTTCCGATTCTTCTCGGGGTCACGGGTTAGATTCCCGTGGAACGCAAATCTTTATTTTCGGAAATAACGTGCAATATTGTACGACACGGTCTGGGTACGTAATATATTTGAACTCTTATAAACACAGCTGTGGATTCATGAGAGAAAAGTAAAAAAAAGTATAATTAAGATAAATTATAGAACCACCATAAAAACGTCCACACGTTTTTTTTAAAGTTGAATATCGCTCATGACAAAACAGTATCTTGTAAGCCACTTAGTACAAATTTTACAGGTGAGGCAAAAAACTGCATAATACCTATATTCTATACAATAAATAGAATACGAGGAATTGCTTTCATGGAATAAGAGATACAAATAATTGTTTTTAAGATACAAGCTTTTGCCATGATTACATATCCACACACTTCAAAGACAAATATACAAAAAAAATTTTTTGACAAAAGTGTAATCATGAGCGATATACAGTATCCAAATCTGAAAACCTTTCGTTTATTTGAAGGGACTATCTTAAGAGACATCTGTAACCCTTCTCATGAAATTGTTATATATGTAGATTTCGCAAAATGAGGGACTAAGTAATATTCTTTTATTTATATTTTAATTTTGAAGATTATATGCCAAGGTTTAACGGGAAAAAATTATTTCTTAAAATACATAAATTTTTTCAACTAAACCATAGAACTCATTTTTTGATTTGTTCCAGTTACTTACATTAAATATAAACATACTGTAGTTTTTATTTATTATAACGTAAATAACATTATTTTTATTTATTTTAGACATACAATTAATTAAGTATTATAATTAATTAAGTAATTACAAATGTTATAATAAATATGAGAAAAATGGCCCCAGGCAGCAAAATATATATGCTGATATAAACACATACATAATAACATTCACAGGAACTACACATGATTAATTTAATACATTTTATTATAGATAAACACATCAATTTTTTGAAAAACTTTGATATATGAACTATCTCCTCTCCATCACAAATCCATCTTTTCAGTTCTACTTTGGTTTTAAAATTGTATCTAGTTAGTACGGCTTTGTTTCTAATATTCAAATATTTTCGTTTGATGCGACGAATATTGACGAAAACAAATAATAAGAAATGACAAAATTAGGCGAAAAATCAGAATATCACTAATATTTACATTTACTAAGATAATAAAAATTAAAGCAATGCAGTTTTCCTGTTGCTACTGCATTCTCAGAATTTATGAAATAACAGATCAACGCCTAAATATTCAGCTATGTTCGTTGTAGCCATAAAATAGGCTCATTTGAAGCTCATTAAAATGCACGCTGTCAAGGGAGCGGCACTCGGCCCCCTCGGGCGAATTCATGCACAAAGCGCCATAAAGCGAGAAATAATGAAATGGAAAATTGGCCATCTTTAAAACACACAGATTTTTCCATGCAGTCGTCAAGGCAGCGCAAGAGCCATACACTCATTGTCAGTAATAGAGAAGCAGGAAATGACTCTTCTTGTTTTTACCGTCTCCTTTCTCGCTTCGTTTATTTTGTCTCATTTTTCTCTCGGCTTTTGTTTCTCTCTTCTTTTGTTTTTGTAAGACCGTTCTAATTTCAAATGCTCGCAAGGCACTGCAGCTTCAAGATGATGTTCTATTTTGTTTGTAAATTGAAAAATAATGACTCTGAGAGGAAAAACAGCTAATTACGTACACCAACACCCAGCCTTGGCATTATTGATGTGTTTTACGTATTATTAATTTATTATGTATTCAATTATAACTCTACTATTGTACCTATATTCATATATAACTAATTCGAGAGATAATATGCGAACCTTTGCAAACAATTCAATAAAATACAGGGTGTAACAGAGCTAGTCCACAATACTTTACAGATGGATTCTTGTCGTGATTATGAGTCGAAAATGTTCAAGCAACCATGACCTAATATCAATAGTTATGCAATATCAAAGTTTGCATTTTTTAAATGTTTCTGACATATTTTTTACAAAACGTTGAAGTATCATTACAATAAAAGATATATAAAATAATAAAAACCCTGAAAATATTCCAATTGGAAAACATTCCAAGAAAAGTTTTTATCATTTTATTTGACTTGTATTAAAAGAAATGAATTTTTCATGTTAAATATAAGTTACTGTAATGATAATCCAACGTTTTGCAAAAAAATAACTCACAAATATTGAAAAAAAATGCAAATTTTGATGTCGCATATCTCCTTAACTATCGATATTAGGTAATGGTTGCTTGAGCATTTTCGAATCATTATCAAGGCACGAATCCACCTGAAAAGTATTATGAAGTAGCTCTACAACACCCTTTACATGTAAAATTATGCGTTCGATTTCCTGAATAATTTAATGTAAAGAATCTGAATTATGAAGTGTAAAATACATTTGACATTATTATACGGAACAGCGAAGTCGCGTCGCATCGGCATCATTATATCGCCGCTACTTTTAGACATTATTAATTTAAAAAAAACTTCTTGTTCAGCTTATTCTTTAGGTTTGGTCAATCGCTTACCATTTTCCCGCGCACGCGCAATCGGATTAGATTCACTCGTTCTTTTGTGATGCGCCGACAAAACAGTCGCCAACTTAACATAAAAAACCTTCCGTCACTGGCCGCTAGAGAGAGGTAGACTAGGTAAGTGATTTTTACTAACTTCAATATTTAATTTACTTTTTAACAGAAGGTGGGTTCGAGGTCCCCTGATCATGAAGAAAATGCTTTGATATTTTCAGAATGTTGTGTCATGATACCTCTGCAATTGTATTTAATATTTGTTTTGAAATTTACACTGAACGTTTCATAACTTTACACTTCAGCTCTAGCTTGATCATGTAGTAATGTAAGATCATGATGCAAGATCGAAATTCAGTTACCTACTGACCCAACCAACCACGGCAAAGATCTATGTTATGATTGCACATCAAGTAGTGCATTGTTTTTCCATTATCAGTTTTAAAAAATAAGCAAATCTTATGATTTTTTTTAAGAAACGAGGTGTAACAATTGATTATTTTACCATATATTAAGATATAATTTAATGTGTAGAAATATTATTATATATTTTTAAATATTCTAGTCATTTGAAAAATGTAATAAAAAAACGTCAATATGTATATTTTCTTTTATTAATTTTATTTTTTCTCCTGGCAAGAATTTTTTAACGTGATGCGAGCGAGTTTCAATGTGGTGGATATTAATTTTGGGTTAAGATGACTTGTCAAACTCGAAAAAATCGATAAAATTTCAAGAATAGACGCAAATTAATTGAAATGAAAATAATCGGATCTATAAGTGTAAGATGGCGTTAGTTAAAAGTTGTAGTTTTAGAAGTTAAAGTGATTGTTTTGACGCAACACCTTTTTTAACAAAGTGAATGGAAGAATACAAGCCGGAGAATTCGAAAGGAGCATAAATATGAATAAACAACAGTGCACACAGCTATTTTATTGTTTTTTGATAACTGACAATGTGCTTATAACGACAATTTTGACACTATAGTTTATTGTTTTTAAGAAAATTTAATAATAGTTTTAAGAAAAAATACTATTCAAGTGTGAATGCAAGAGTCAGACATCATAATATAGCAACGAGTGTTAATTTTACAGTTGATAACTCATTTTGAAAGCATTTTCGTGTATTTTAGAAGCATTTTTTAAAAATAGTAGGTATTAGTACTAAGATCTGCGTAAAGTTTATCTAAATTATATATACCTAAAGCTATCCGCTGAACCTAGCAGCAAGCAATCAGCGATAGCCGATTTCAGCTTGCTCGTATTTATTAATTTGTTTAGTTCTGAAATTATTAATAATTAATTAAGGCATTAAAGTGCACTGTGTTATTATATCATAATCAAAATATTCATAAAATATTAATATTTTCTCTATTATTCACTCTAGGACCATCTATTAGGGTCAATAATGCTTTATTGGGTATTACTTTATTTTATTGCCTCGTTCTGACATTCATAAAAAAAAAGTATCCTGGCGTAGTTGAGTGCCCTGATGTCAAAACTGAAATCAAAATTTGGGGGTCGTAAGTATTTAAAAAGTTATTACACTTTAGTGTTTGAAAGTTTTCCATACGTTTTGACATACGCGCCGTTTAATTTACGGATAAATCATAGATATACTGATGTATTTGAGTGCCCTGATTTCAAAAATTAAATAAAATCGTTTCGGTTGCATCTATTTCAAAAATTATTACATTTTAAAGTTTTAAATTATTTAACAACTTTTTGACGTTTGAAACTTGAAACGCTCTTTCCATAGACAACATTACGCAAAATCATAGATGTCAATAGATGAGACAAAAAATGAATATTATAAGGTACCTAGATTAATGTTCTAATGTTCTTTTTTGAAAATATTTTATTTTTCTTTGAATTAGACAAATTGAATTTTTTTCACATACAACGAGTTAAAACCCTGACGGGCCGTAGCAGGCGAGTACCCGGGGGCACAAACCCGCGGAACGCCCCCACGACTTTTTTGCTACCAAACCATAACACGACGAGTTAAAACCCTGACGGGCCGTAGCAAGCGAGTACCCGGGGGCACAAACCCGCGGAACGCCCCCACGACTTTTTTGCTACCAAACCATAACACGACGAGTTAAAACCCTGACGGGCCGTAGCAAGCGAGTACCCGGGGGCACAAACCCGCGGAATGCCCCCACGACTGCTTTGCCACCAAACCATAACACAACGAGTTAAAACCCTGACGGGCCGTAGCAGGCGAGTACTCGGGGGCACAAACCCGCGGAACGCCCCCACGACTGCTTTGACACCAAACCATAACACAACGAGTTAAATCCCTGACGGGGCGTGGCCTCGCTCTGACATTATGAATGTCAGAGCGAGGCCATAAAATAGAGTTTAGCCCTTTATTGACGGTCTGTTTGTTAAAAAATAATATTATGAATAGATAAATACACTGACACACTCTGTATATTATACACAATCGTATCAGTGAACTAAAAAGTGCAAAGTTGTCAAACGCGGACTCAACCTACATGTTACTTTTCGACGTGTGTACCGAAATTATGCTTACAAACTACTAGGTGTACAATCTTGTGTGACACAATCTTTTTAAAGCAATTTTTTAATATTAATAAAAAGGAAACACTTTGTATAAAACCACTATTTATTGAAATATCAACATATTTCAGGGCCAATGGCTCCTTCATCAGGATACAAAAATATATAATTCAATAAATAGTCGTTTTATACTAAGAGTTTTCTATCGATTACTGTAAATAATATTTTCACCATTTCATTTTCTAATCATCACCAAAAATATGTATTTATATGCATTAATAAATTTAATACGAGATCATTGTGAGAAACTCCTTTTTACTCCCTTTATATTAACTCATGGCGTCTGCTTGCTTGCCGTCAACAAAAATTTTGGATCGATTTTTGATCCTTTTCCCGTGATCCAATCGAGCTGAAACTTGGCATGTAGACTCGTGGCGACGATCAAGAAGTTCTATCAAATTTTCGTTAAAAAATTAATAATTATAGTATAATTTCGGATTTTTAGAAATTTTATTGGTTTTTTCAAATTGGAATCATTTGAAAAGTTTGATTACGGCGGCCCGATAACGTCGCGGAATATTTTCTAAATTTGAATTACTCCGTCGGTATGCATAATAGGTACTTCACTACGAATGTCGAAAATCTAAATTGACTGACAAATGTTTTTAGAATTTAATCTTCAAAGCGTGAAGTGTCTTATCAAAGCTCAGAACATCTGACATTTTAGAAATATATTAAATTACTGTAAGTTTAGTGTTATATTATATGTTTTAATTCGTCTTTAATTGTTGTTATATTTTACAAAGAAAGGGAGTATAATAAAAACTTGGTTTTTATGGGTTACTATTTTAACAAATTCATGTAATACGGCTTTACAGAGATGATGAAAATGAGCTGATTCAGAGAGTCTTGCCATGATTTTCATATTTGGAACGGCCGCTGCAGACGGTCGGACTCGCGACACTCCGATTCCGATGCATTTTATTTTTAAACCGACACGCATTCTCTGATGCGAGCGCAGCAACACGCAAAGAAACATTCAGCTCATGTCTCAAATCTCTTATTACAATCGGTATTCATTTTGAAGCAAACCGAAAAAGTGATTTAGATATATAATTTTAATACCTATTCTTTCAGCCGCTTTCAGTCGAATATTACATTTTTTCGTAACAACGCAACAAAAGTTAAAGAAAAATTTCGACAAAAGTTAAATTCATTTAGTGAAGAATTAGAGAATAACTTCTTTTATTTACTCGAGCATGTTATAATTTGAGATTGAATATCTAATCGTGCAACCATAAAATTACCACTTTTAATATATATTTAAATGCATGGATTCGCAGTTTTTTAAATCTGGCTCTTTGAAACGGTACTAAAGGATATAAAGTTTTTTTAGATTAATTTATTTATTCGCGATGTATGGAAATATATATTTTTGACAATTCCAGAATTGAGTGTAATTTGAGTGTGTCTCATAAGTAAAATTATATGTTCTCAACAATACATGAAGCATCTATGCTATAAATGTTATACAGGTATTTGACAATTGGTTTGGAAATAAACGAATAACAACATTGATAAGAATATATTAATTTAATAATTTTACATTCTTCAAAAATTTTCTATAATTGTTTTCCATTAAAATAAATGTTGTAGACAGAAAAAGTTGATTTTTCATTTCTTTTTTAAATACTCGTTATGGGCTCTGTTGAACGTTGGAATTTTTAAATTACTAAATAACAATTTTCGAGGATATTTTTCTTCCGAGATGAGGTTATACGCTCTCCGCTCCTGTGAGGGTTGTCCGCGCGCTTCGTCGTAGGAAAACACCCCTGGAGCTGTTGTTTTAAGGGAGGAACCTCCCGTGCAACCCTCGTCCCGCACACCCCCGTCCAAACGGTGTTTATATACCCATTCCTCTCAGGGATGCTACAATTAAACTGATAGTATTGTAAGATAGACATGTATAACATCTCGAAAATAAGTTTTTAATAAGCTGTTATTCTAAGATTCATAAAAACGTGTAATAAGTGTATCAGTCTGTATCATAAATAAAAAATATCACATAAACTATAGAAAGTAAAAAAAAACTAAAACGTATCACAAAAGTGGCAATGTCATTCACATATAGTTACATATCCATCCTCAATCTTAAAAAAACTTGTTTTAACAAAATGTTTTTTATGTTAGTATATAACCACTAAAAATTCATTTTTTGTCTACTGGTTTCGAGACGCAACCCATCTCTTCGTCAGGACAACCACTACACTACCATGTAAATATCACTACACATCACAACCTTAGTATTATTTACACAACAATAACTTCAAAAAATACTCTTCACATGCGTGTTACTCTTACTAAAGGCAACACGCCCTTGTTTTACTCTCACCTGAAAACTTTTCTCTCTTAAAGAATTTTTGTATGGATTTGTAATTAATATTGGCTGAGTTTACGGAATACAATGGATTGTGAGACATTTGAGTAAAAGTTAATTTTTGTTAAATTCATTTTATTTATGTATATCTTCTTCTTATAGTGCCATTTCCTATCGGAGGTCTGCGATTATATTGGCGATCTATTCACAGCCGCACTGAACAACTCAGTCGAGTTACTTTTGCACCAGTCCCTCAAGTTACGCAGGAATAAAGATTGTATATCAATTTATATTTTTGTATTAAACTTTTCACGCTAAAATAATCTGTGTAGAGAAAACAAGCAATGAAATTATCCAGAAATAATAAATGTATTACAACAGATAAACGAACGGATAAAGGGTGAGTTATTTGTAAAAAAATATAGTTTTATTTCAATATCCTTTCCTGTCTAAAAATTAACGAATGATAGAATTTCAATCCACAGCAATAGATAATAATTAAGCTTCAGATAAAAAGTTTTAATAAATTAACAACACCAATGTAATAAATAAAGCGATAATATTTCGGGATAATGTAAAGACCCGGGAAAAAATGAAACGTTTGCCGGGATAAAAATACAACCATAGAAAAACCGTTGAATCCCGAGGCCAAACGATGTGATGGCTGTATGTGGCACAAACATGATGCTGAAACATTTCCAATACTTTGTAGTTGCGATGAAAATCCCCTCATATATTCCTCCTTCTGTACCGTGTACCAAACTATCTGTCGAGGAATAACTGAATAACAAATCGCGTAATGAAAAAAAACATTACATCCCGGGCTACGTTGGCAAAATGAGACATCGCTGTTTTAGTACGGTTTTATATAAGATTTAAACCTATTTTTATTTTTAAAGCTAGACTTGCAAAACGTTTTTTATGTAAATCTATGATCTTACATACAGATAACATTTTAACAGCCTTTCATAACAATTACCACAATTTTAAAATAAACTAAATACCTGTGTTCATGTTCCTACTAAAAATAACGAAAAAATTGCAAAAAAACTACAAGAAATAATTTTTCACGGGAAATTTTACTTTATTAAATACTTTTTTGAAGATTTTGATTGTTATTTAAAAGAAAATAAAAAATAAGAAATTCAGCATATAAAAAATGTGGAAGGATATTTAAAGATTCCCTAAGTAGTATTGTATTATTACAGTAAATTCGCACCATCGTAATTATTTTAAGATATATGTTTGTTTAACAATGGCGTGATCAAGTGCGGCACAAATTAGAAGTAAATAAAAAAAATAATCCCCGAATGTAGAATTGTAGAATGCATATTCATTTAATCCTGTAATTGGCTTTCTTTATGTTTCACATTCCTTGTTTTTTCTTCATTATTGTCAGCTATTGGTTTTCCTAATAAATATAAATATAAGTATAAATATAAATATAAATATAAATAT
>JADDOH010006667.1:0-24342 GCA_016648135.1 Agrypnia vestita | reverse complement strand
GTGGTTAAACTATCACTTTCTTTATCTAAATCAGACTGACAAAAAGATTCGTTTTTTATAACAGAAATATCCTCTAACTGCGGTATATCAATGACTTTGTAGAGACTGTGGGAATCATTTTTTTCATTTTCACTAACTGACAAAGAATTGTTAAAATTATCAGATCTTTCAAAAAGACTATTTATAGTATTTTTAACTGCAGAAATCCCTTTCGTTTGTTCAATTACATTTTGAGAAATATCATTCGAAAATTCGTGATTATTTTTATTTAACTCATTTGATATTAACGTCGGCGTTGGCTGGACAGGTTTGTAACTTAAAACCTTTTGCGACAACTCATTCACATTATTTCCAAGTTCACAATTAATGTCTTTTTCAAAAGAGACATTCGGAAAAATCTTAGCAATTTCTACTTCTCGTTCAGAAGTTTCCAATATTTTATCCTCTGAAAAATTATTGATATCTGGTTCACATGTTTTCAACGCGTTCTTTTGTTTATTAGGTATTGCAATAGCAACGTCTGCATATTGCGTAATATCGAAATTAATTACATTTTCCTTTTTCACAAGGCTCGCTTGCGATCCTTTCTCTGAACAAATCAGATTTCCTTCCCATATATTTGTTATTGTTTCATGAAATGAATTTTCCGATTCGTTTTCACACAATAATTTGTTAAATTTATATTCTGGATATCTTTTATTCAACTCACACTGTGATGAAACGTGTTTTCTATCTAGACATTTAAAACATAGTTTTTCTTTTTTTACTATTTCCCATCGTTTTTTCACCGAAAGACTTTTAAATATGTCGCATTTCCATATATCGTGAGCTTTGTTGCACATAAAACATATTTTTTCTTCCCTAGTTACGAGATTGTTTACCCATTTTTGTTTTTCATGGAATCTCATATTTTTTCCATTTGAATTACGTTTCCAGATTTCTTTATTATTTTTATATTCCTCAATAGTATAATTATTATTTAGACCTGAATTTCTAGCATTTATTACTATTTCTTCTAGCCAACAAGAGAAATAACATATGCCTGGTTTGTCACTAAAACGTCGAATTTTATCGGTCGCCCAAATATTCTGGAGATTCAAAGTTAATTTGTTTACCACATTTCGTAATAAATCCGGATTATATAAATGTCCCGTTACTTTTAATGTTCTCAATAATGCGACTAGATTTTTTATTTTACATGAAAATCTAACAGTTTCATCTAAATTAAATTTTTCTCCTAATTTTGGAAAGCATTTAATATCATAAATAGTTTTTTCTATGATTTGGTTGGTATCTCCAAACAAGCTTTCTAAACAATTCATAATATCACCTATGTTTTCTGGAGATAATAATAAAATGGAAACTGCCTCTCTAGCTTCACCTCTCAATGCTCTATGCAATCTATATAAATTATTTGCGTTGGATATTTTAAAATGCTTTGACGACTCTTCAAAGATACATTTAAAGCTTAACCATTCAATTGGATTACCAGAAAAATATGGTAAATCTATAGAATTTGGCAATGCATTATAATAAGAAAATGCCTTACCCATTCTTTTTATACGATGATTTTCGGTCTCTGCACCCTCGCGAAGCTCTGCCATCCGACGATTCTCGAAATCAGACCTTGATGGGCCTGATTTCTGGTATCTTCTTTCTGTGCCCATGCGACGATTCTCAGAATTAGACCTAGCTGGGTCTAATTCCTGGATAACTCGCTGCTGGCTATTCTCAGAACCATACCTGCGTAGATCTGGTTCCTGGTTTCCTTGGTTGTATATTGGATTCGTGTTGATACCCTCTGGAACCTCGCACTGGTTTTCTTCAATATTCTGACTGTCTAACCACCCATTTACACTGTTAATTATTGACTTTTCTGTGACTCTAGAATTCTGCTCTAATAAATCTTCTGCTTCTATTTCCAAAACATCTGCCGCTAATATTGCTCTTTCTCTAGCTATCCTCGCATTTTCCTTTGCTTCTTGTAATATCGCCTGCTCTCTTGCTATCCTCGCATTTTCCTCTGCTTCTTGTAATATCGCCTGCTCTCTTGCTATCCTCGCATTTTCCTCTGCTTCTTGTAATATCGCCTGCTCTCTTGCTATCCTCGCATTTTCCTCTGCTTCTTGTAATATTGCCTGCTCTCTTGCTATTCTCGCTCTTTGTCTGGTTAGCCTCAATGAAGCCTCCCGTCTTGACGAGCTTACCGATAAGCTTTTCCCCGACAAAATTGAATTTACCTCCATCTCGACACGATCCGGCTCGAAGGACCAAAATGTTTGACCTCAATGTCCGGCTCAACCTGTCCGGCTCGAGGACCAAAATGTTTCTACCAAACCCGGGCCAGACGAAATATGTTCAATCCTCAGACTAACATTTCTCTTCCCGAGATCGGCATTGAAAATTACTAAATTCACCGATTCTAAAATTCGCGCGAGTGAATTAAAACAATTTTATAATACAGATCAGGTATAAAATAGGACAATTACGCCAGAACTGGCTTTATCAAAGAATACACGAGTATCAAAAACATGGCCACGAAGAAGTATAGCGTTAAAAGAGAAGAGAGCCCAAATCATCGATAATTTTCCTTTTATACCTGTCACTTTATTTATTTTAAAACAAACATCAGAACTCCCTAGTTACATTTTTTTCACGTTCTATGTTTTCAAATTTTCTTGATAATAATATATCGAGTACTTGCTCGTTAAAAATAAATAAAACACATACATATTCTTTATTAATTTAAACAAATATTCATATAAAATCAATTCAAATTTATAAGACATTTTTTTATATAAAACACTGCCAAATTCTTAAATGTATATTTTGGTGACGAAACAATTAGGTTTGCTTTGTTTAATTTAGATTACGATTATTTTAGTTAGATTAAATTAAGAGGACATAAAATCATATAGTGAAATACTTATTTTCATTGTATGAACAACTGGACCATATTCTTGGATTATTCCGAGGTAAAACTCACTAAGTGACATTGGACTAGTTTTGAGATAATGAGATTTAACATTCAAAATGTGACATTAAAATTATTGAAAAAGTTCAAATTATGACTTTTACCACAAAATAACTCTAAATAGCCACGGAATGTTCACTTACTGATTTTTATCTGGAATAGATATGGAAAAAATATTAATGTTTGCATTCATAATTCATTTTGTTCAATATTGCGCCTAGTGAGTTTTACCTCTAAAGGGACAATATACACATATACATTACTAGCTGTGCCTGCGGCTTTGCACGCGTAAATTTTTAGTAAGTTAGTGAGTCATGTTTTATCAATTTGTGTATTAACCTTAACTTATATATTTTTTTTATGATTCTATATATGATTTTTTTGTATCTCTAACGGATTAGGCAGCGTTTTTCATGAGAGCGCTTTAGCGGCAAATTTTTTCCCCGACTTGATTCACTAATACCATTAATGCTCAGCTCCTATACGTGCTAGGGTAATTTTTAATACGCAAAAATCTTTCGGGAGAAATGCAGACCGTAGCAATAAAAACCTTATACAAATCCGTTTAGCGGTTCTCGAGATTAGCGCGGTCATACAGACGCTTTATATTTTTTATAATGTGTATTGATATATTATGTATCGCCGCAACATGTTTGCTTCATGTGAAAGTTTAACAGACAGCCCTGCAAATTTTTCGAAGCCCAGTGGTCAAGACCCCGATCTAACGAGCAATCAAATCGTAAAATTTTCTCGGTGATAACTTTTCTACGGTCGTAACCTATTTTATGACACATTTCCAGCAAAAGTTTAACGAAATTACTAAAGTAAACTTTATCGCTCGTCACACTTAGTACTTTATGCATTTTTTAATGCAGCATTTATACAGAAGTAAGCAACTTGTGGTGTGCGTACATGTGAACCTTTATTTATGGTCATTTTGTGTCGCAAGAGTGTTAAAAATTTCTCACACACCAGGCGTATTAAAATAAATTTATTGAAGAATCAGATAATTCCGATGTACACGGCATATCGCGACCTTGGAAATACACTTGTATCATCTGAAAAATGTGCCAATAATTTTCATCATGTAAAATTTAGTTTATGACGTGACATGAAAACAAGCTATATTTTATTAGTAGGTACGTATCTTATTGTTTAAAACAACACCTGGTAATTCGAATACACATAGAATGTAGTTATTAATGATTTTTATTATTACAACGTCCACCATTTTTTATCCCCTGCTCGATGAATAAAAAATGTCAACTTTGATGTCTCCTATCTCCATAACTGTGTAAAGAATATTTTCTATTCAAAATTGCACGAAGAAGACTCCCCCGAAGTTTTCGCTACCGTCTATAAAGCTCTGGTGTAAGGTGAATTAAAAATGAAAAAGGAAATCTAAAAATGTTTGTGACCCCCTATAGTGTTTTTATGAGTTTTCAATGCCGGAGAAACTTCAATAGCCCATTAAATTCATATAAATTTCACGTCGTAAACTCGATTTTTCATTTCGAATCTACTGTACTAAATATTAGTTGTGAAAGACCTTAATGACAGGTAAAATAATCTAATTTTCACAGACTAGTCAGTTGGTGCCTTCCTTCTGGAATGAAATTACATTATTTATTTATATACTAGATGTATCCCTTCAAAAATGACTCTTATATGTCGGTTCCTAAGGAATAAGTATTTATTTATTATAATAAAAAAAAATGTAAAAAGGAATTAAAAATTAAATAAAAATAAAATTGAAAAAAAAAATATTTTGTAAAAAAAATTTTTATTAAATTTTTATTATTTAATTTATATTTACCAGGACGTCAGCGTAGTCAAGTTCATTAAGATTAACAGACTGCACTGGCTGGGACATCTACACCGCATGGGTGATATGGAGCTCCAAAAAGGGGTGTTGTTTAATTTATTTAATTATTTATTTTATTTTGGGGAAAATTAACAGCAAATCAACATCTTAACAAATATAAAATAATGGTTTATAAAATTACGCCAATTACAAATTTTCCACTGTAGTAATTAAATTAAATTTAACTTAATTTAATTTAACAGCTAGTGGAAAGGGTGGAAGGGATTGTGGGACGGGAATAGAAGGGAGGATATTGTTATTGTTATTATTGATAATGGGCAGGCAGCTCAAGCTGATAGGCCCATATCACTGTCTCTCATTTGAATATCCAGCCTATTCTTAAATCGGTTGACACTGGCTGCAGACACAACGCCCTCAGGCAAACTGTTCCACATATTGACCACTCTATTGCTTAATGCATGCTTTCTTGGGTTACACGAGAACCGAGACTTGTTCAACTTCAGGTGATGTCCTCGAAGGCCCACATTAGTGTTAAATGCAAACATATCTGTCATATTAGGAATATTGTAGTAGCCTGATAGAACCTTGAATGTCTCGATGAGGTCACCTCTTGCTCGTCGCTCCTGAAGAGTGGGCAGTTTCAATACTCTCAGCCTTTCCGCATATTCCAGGTTTTTAAGACTCAAGGGCAATTTTGTGGCTTGTCTCTGAACATTTTCCAGTAAAACTATATCTTTAACAAAATATGGATTCCAGATCTGAGAGGCATATTCGAGGAGAGGCCTCACATATGTCTTATAAATAGTTGTGAATAGTGGTACTGTCAGATGTTGGAATGATCTTCTCACTAAATACAAAATAGTTAGCCTTTTTAACCACACTCGCTATGTGCTCACACCATTTAGCATCAAGTCCTTGGTAATAGTAACACCCAGATCCTTCTGCGAGACCACTGACTTAATCAGGCTTTCGTTTATTCAATATTTGGGTTATACTCAATATTTGGGTTATTCTTGCCGACATGGAGAACACAACATTTGTCAACATTAAGACATATGAGCCACTGCTTTGTCCACTCCGATAATTGATTTAAGTCTCTCTGTAACACCTCATGGTCAGTAAGGGGGTTACCGAAATATTTTATTAAAACAAAGAAACTCACAGTGGACTGGACAGCAGCACGAAGATCCAAAATGTATAAAATAAAGAGAATTGGTCCCAGCACACTCCCCTGTGGAACTCCACTTAAAACTACTTGCGGTGCAGATAGAGAGTCACCCACTCGGACAGCAAAGGAGCGCTCAGTCAAAAAGCTCTTAATCCATTGAAGTAGTAACCACGGATTCCTAGATGTTCTAACTTAGCGATTAATCTATTAAGTGGGACTCTGTCAAAAGCCTTTTCAAAATCAAGATAAAATATGTCTATAGGTTCATGGCTATCAAAACTAGTGGACCACCTTTCTAGACATATATTGTACGAATTAGTTTGGAAGTCTCAATGACCCAATGGGTAGAAGTGTCGGAAGACCAAAACTGCGGTGGCTAGATGGCATCGTTGCGGACTGCCGGGCCCTGGGGCAGCAAAACTGGAAGATGGCAGCCAGCGACAGAACAGCTCGGAGGACTTTTTTGGAGGCAGCTAGGACCCACCAAATGTTGTAACGCTGAGTATGGATGGATGGAACATTCACCAATTACACCCATGATAGACTACCAAATCTATAAAAAAAATTGGAAGTTTTATATATATAAATTTAACTTGTACACCTTGTTTCTTATATGAGTTGCATTTTTACTACCGCCACTTGTGGTCCTACCAACAAATTTATTTTAATGACATATCGATTAGTAGCTTGTTGATGTAGTGGTCATGGCGCTCACCTAGTGATCTGGTGGTCGTTGGTTTGAACCTCATTCCAGGACACCAGCAAGTTAGTCCTATTTTCATAGCACAGGCTTTTGGCTTAGTTTGAGAATAGTAAGAATATTGATGCAACACGTATTCAGTGTTTAAAAAGTAACCCATAAAAACCAAGTTTTTACAATATTACCTTTCTCATTTTCGGGTATGCGTCGGAATCTCCATACCTGTATGAAAAAACCATTAAAAATTTGAAAAATCCTAAATTATACTATAATTATTATTTTTGTTTAACGAAAATTTGATTGATCTTCTTGATCGTCGCCACGAGTCTACTTGCAAAGTTTCAGCTCGATTGGATCACGGGAAAAGGGTTAAAAATCGATCCAAAGTTTTTTCGTCAAGCGAGCAAGCAGACGCCACGAGTTAATATAAAGGGAGTAAAAAAGAAAGATTAATGCTGTGCTCTGGGGATAAAATCCAGTATTGTGTTATTGAAAATTTTGAAGAAATATTCTGACCTCAAGTTGTCTGGGATGCAGAGCTCTTTAGGCGCCTTGTACATCAACCAAAACAATTTGAATTTCACTTTCACAGAAATGAGCCCAGGAAAATCACACGAAAAAGATTTTGAATTTATTATCTAGACTGCCCCATACAGAATATATTGTAATGTGTCCGGCTGAAAATTGGGCATCCAGCATAAATACTATTACAGTAGTCCACACACGGGGAAGATGTCTCTGAAGGTTTTTGATCTGTTTCAGTTGATAAATACTGACAGGCTAGTTGTTTGTGACAGTAATAATAATTTTTTAGAATTTTTAACCGTCTTTTGGAGATGAGCAAAACTTAAAAAATTGCATTTAAATTTTACGTATAAATAATTGAGCCCGCGATGAAATAATTTAGAGATATTAACAAAAGTTAACTATAACCCAATGTGTCCTCAGATTACCGGGACCCCAAATGCGCCAGCGTCCAGTACGACGCAAACCTCCCGTCGGCCTCCGTGGTGATCGTGTTCTTCAACGAGCCGCTGACTGTGCTGCTGCGCACGGTGTGGTCGGTGCTCAACACCGGCGGCCGTTATGTGGAGCAGATTGTGCTGGTGGACGACAACTCGTCCAACAGGGAGCTGAAGGGACTGCTGGATTACTACGTGCGGTCCCGCTTACACGGCCGGGGGGTGAATCTCGTCCGGCTGGAGCAGAGGTGAGTGTCTGTCACGTGGTCACACACACTAATAGTAATATATCGAGTAATGGAGTGTTTTGCTATCTATTGATGTAGATTTAAGAAGAAAATTCTTGTGTAATATTTTAAGTATTAATTACTAATTGTTTTACTGTCACGGTATATGTCGTGAGGGCAAACAGTAAAGGTGGAGTGCTACACTCTTCTAATGTAACACAATCCTTCTCATGCATGTTTTGTCGTTTGTTGAGGCTTCTAGCAGGAATACAACGTTACCTTGTCTTGCACAGATGTCTTCTGTTTGTGACGCTATCGACACTCTCCTTATTCATACATTCCACATAACCAAACTACTTAGTAACCGTTTTTAACACCATGCTGCTACTCGGCTGTCACCGATTGCTTGCTGCTAGGCCCTGTGGGTGGCTATACCGACCGTAAGTCGCGCGGCCATTAGTGTCTGCATCGGCCATCCAGCTATTAGTGTCTGCTAGTGATGGTATTTTAACCGGTGACATACTAACCGTTGGCAACTGATTTTTTGCAATTTGACAGGCAATTATGTCTTGGTTATCAATTATTGATAAAAACAGATTCAAATCCCAAATAACTGTACCGAAAATAACCAGTTAAAGTAATAGTTTAATCATCACCAGTGCTGCGATTAGCTTTCGCCCATTGCCTGCTGCTTACGATTTGGTTATTTTTTAAACTAGTAATGGCAATACCACGCATTGCCTACTGTGTTTTTGAAGCTGTCATAATATAGATGGTACACCGCCATATGTGCGTTTGAGTCGGATACATTTCGCATCGTAAGTACATTCTAACCTAATAATTAAATATCAAAAATATAGTAGCCCACAGAATAAATAAAAATGACTTAAAATATAAATATCAATGTATTTCGCCTTAAAGTGACCCGAATGTTAAATAATGCATGTACAATATTTCTCCACATTAAATAATATCTAGCTTTTTTAAAAAAAAACATATGTGGGGTACAAAAGCAAAGGCAGTAATATCCAAAAAAAATAAATGCAGTCATACAGGATTACCAATTTATGATGTACTGAATTTGAGATTTCATAGGAAATATGGCCTAAAATTTTAAAGGAAACATAATTTTGGAAGGGATTGATACATAAAATCTAGATTTCAGTACATTAATTTTAAATTAGTAATCATCGGTGACTGCATTCAAAACATTGTTTTAATTTTTTTGCTGCCTTTGCTTTTATACTCCACATATGATTTGATTAATTTTTGAAGCTGGCAATGGAAGCACATTATGTACTCGATGCGTTTTAAGTGCACTCATACCATGATTTTCCCGCACATAGATTGTTGTTCCATCATTTTATTTATAAGCAACAAAGGGATGCTAAGGAAAACACAAATTGTGCATAACAAAGCAATGCATTTAATATTGAAATGCAATACAAGAACAAAAATGTTGAATGAACTAAAATTAGAATCAGTGAATCGTAAAATAAAGTACATGTTTTGGTACAAATAATGGTTTGAAATTAGAAATGGATTGTTGCCTAAATAAGGATTTTCATTCATGCAATACAAGAGAAGGCGACAGTACAAGCCTGCAGAAGGACTATAAAAATACTTAATGTACAAAGGATTAAAAAATTTAAAGCCTACCAAAGATAATCAATACATAGTAGGATATCCCCGGAGAAAGTCTGTCCCTCTGTATGACCCCGCTTATTTCGAGAACCATTAACGGATTTGTATGCTATAAGGTTTTTGTGTATTAAAAACTGACCTAGCACATATAGGAGCTGAGCGTTAACGGGATTCATGAATCAAGGAGGAAAAAAATTGCCGCTAAAGCACTCTCATGGAAAACGCTGCCTAATCCATTAGAGATATAAAAAAAAATTGTGTAAAATTAAATGATCTACAAAGAAGTCAGTGGTAGCATATATCTATCTTTTAAGGATAACATACACCAACCATTTTTGTGTATAAAATTTCATCAAATGTATAACTAAGATATAATGATAAACTTTCCAGCAATTTTAACCAATTCAGTATTAATCCATATCAAATTAAGCATCTGATTATCCTTAAGCATTTACCACAGATAAAATTTGTCCCGTACACCAAATCATTAAATTAAATATCTTAGAAGCTATGACAAAAAAAAAAAAAGAGGTGGACAAAACTACTGTACCGGGCGAAACCTGGTTGCATAATTTTTTTTTTTAATTACATCGCAAAAAGTTTGTCATGAAAAACTCGAAAGCGACTAATGTTCATTTACCTCATGTGATCGACTCGCAAAAAACGGCAGATTATAGTAGTTGTCGCATAGTCGAGCGGCGGATTAGCGAGAGAGTACTATACTATACTTCCAAATATTCCAACTTCCATTCCAAACTTCCATAATCTGTATTTTTTTTTTTTTTTTTTTAAAAATAGAGATGTGATCACGGAATACGTGTCACATCAATATTCTTACTATTTTCAAACTAAGCTAAACGCTTGTGCTATGAAAATAGGACTAACTTGCTAGTCTGAAGTGAGGTTCGAACCCGCAACCTTTGGATCACGAAGCGAGTGTCCTAACCACAAGACCAACAAGCTACTCTAATGTCATTTCTAATGTCATTTAAAGTCAGTCTGCTGACTTTCAAGTCAGCCTATTATGGTATCAACTAACTCTCCATTCCCGCAGGTCTGGCCTGATCCGCGCAAGACTGGCAGGCGCGCGTGCCTCGCGCGGAGACGTGGTGGTGTTCCTGGACGCGCACTGCGAGTGCGTGCAAGACTGGCTCCGGCCGCTGCTCCAGAGGATCAAGCAGGAGCGACGCGCGGCTGTGGTGCCCATCATCGACGTCATCGAGTCCAAGACCTTCCACTACAGCACGTCAGGGTTCGGCTTCCAGGTCTGTTTACTTTATTTTAAACTGATAGGCCACAAGAAGAATAATGTTTTATATTATATTGAATGTCATCTGCTATAAATTTTTCAGTTACTCTTTAGGATGCTGCGAATAATGTAGGCGCCATCCCCCCGCCCCATAATATGAATAAGCATTATATTGAAAGTCATCTGTTGCAAATTTTGCACAGATTTTCTTTAGAACCCTGTGCTTAAAAGGGCACCGCACCACACTGTGTCGATTTAGTATATTTCCAGCTGCCCCATTTTTCTAAATATTCACTGACTGCGTCCTTCCAACCAACCGTGTCGGTAACCTTGGCAACCTTCAACAATGTTTTGTCCAACTTCTTTCAATGGATTAACACTACATTCAAATCATGTTATTGTCAAATCAACAACAATGGCCAGCTACAGCGATGGTGAACCTTTTCGTTTGGTATATTTGTATCACCCGATACAATTGTTTAACAACTAAATACTTGCCACTAAATTAAAACATATCTTTTAGCTATCTTTGCATAATACGCATGCAATTATTAAGAGTTGTTTTCTCTATCAGTTTCAAGAAGAGCAGAACTTCCAATCGACAGGTGTAAATGATAGTAATAGTTTCAGTTATCATTTATTATACCTGTTGATGCGAGCTTATGTTCTTCCCGAAACTAGTAGTAAACACATCAGCCCTGATGATGGACCCTGCAATAGGATCTGAAACGTCATCCAGAAAGGTCATAAAAATACGGCCATAATTGATAAAAAAAAATTTAACATAATTTTTTGCAAGGTTTTAATCATTTTATTTGAATTGTATTGAAGAAAATGAATTTTCCATAATCAATATAAGTTACCGTAATAATGGTTAACTTTCTGCAAAAAATATGACAGGAATATTAAAAAAAAAAGCAAACTTTGTTGTAGCATATCTCCGTTACTATTGATATTAATTAGGCCATGGTTTCTTGAATATTTCCGACTCATTATCAAGGCAGAAATCCACCTGCAAAGTTTTTACTATTAACTATGAGACACCCTGTGTGACAATTTGCCTCAAACCCTGCGGCTTATCACACAGGAGTTTCCAGGTTCGATTCCTAACTAGGCGACAATACACCCACAACTCCATCAACACACATTACAACACATCGGCCCTGACGATGGACCCTGCAATGGGATCCGTACGTCAGCCAGAGAGGTCGGATATATACGGCAGAATATCCCAGAAAACGACACATACAAGAATCTGAACGACCGTGAAAACCTGAAAACGTTTTTATCTATGTGATTTTCTCAAGCTCTGGTGTTTTTGTGATGTGTTTTCGTTATGCATTAAAAATATATATAAATTGGCACCACAGTCTAACAGGGGGGTAGCTTAGATGTCAGAGTGCCCTATTAGCATGAAACTTTTCTATCACAGGTGTAATATTAAAAAATAATTGAAGAGATAATTTAATCTAAGCACATTCGATTATCGGTAAATTATTTTTTCCTCAATTGAAAATATGTAGGTATGTGGTTTTGCAAGACTGACCGATTGCAGTATCAGTATTGCATTGACCATATTAACTTTGTAAAAACCACAGAGAAACAGGACATTGTTCGCAGAACTATTGGAGGATATTTGATAGGTTCTTTTTATTTTTATAGATTGTGACGGTTGACAGATTAGATAATGTGACAATACTATTAAACTCGGCAGACTATTGGCACGAATGCAACGGTTGTGGTCAAGGGTGATAAATACAAGTGCTTGGAATGCAAATTTCCGCAAGAGTGCATTGTTGGTATGCGGTATGCATATTATCTTTGTAGTCTAAAAATACACTTTCCTTCAATTCTCTCTTATCATGTAAATGTAAGTCATTTATGTGTATTTATTGAAGTATTTTCATACTTAAATACACGAAGATATCTTGGGGATGTAGTTTGGACCTTCTTCGCAATGCACTCCCCTAGCTTTTCTCGAATAAAATGTACAGTAAGACCCCGCTTAACGTGGGGGATACGTTAAGCGGGGTCTTACTGTACTGTACTGGCATAATGGATAAAAATGCGTAATTAAATAAACATCCCATCCAGTCTCTAAACCAGTGGTTCCCAAAGTTGACAGGACCGCGACCCACCAATTTTTTTTTGAATTTTTGGGACCCACCTCCTGTCTCACATATTCCCAATACATATTGTAACTATGCGAAAGACTATTCAATTAAGTAAAATGTCCAAATATGATCGTTTTCATTATGAAAAATATTAATATGTGATATTTTAATGGGAAGGATGCATCTGTTGATGCATGAATTCGATGCGTCCAATTTATTTATGTATTTAGTCTTAATAGAAACCATGGCAGAAAATCCTACCTCACATAAGTATGAGGTGGTGAAGGGGAGGAGGACTTTCGTGGCTTCGTCAGACAAGCAGGGATAAAAAGCCAGCATTTTACTAATTGCTTGCGATTAAAAGTATTTTTCAGCGGCGTGTCTTCCAATAAATCAATAAGCTCTTCACTTGCTTTTGTTGACATTTCATTGGTACGTTGTCTTGTACAAATACAGTTTATCCTG
Source organism: Agrypnia vestita (assembly GCA_016648135.1). Lineage (NCBI taxonomy): Eukaryota > Metazoa > Arthropoda > Insecta > Trichoptera > Phryganeidae > Agrypnia > Agrypnia vestita. The sequence continues at coordinate 11,014 of JADDOH010006667.1, read as the reverse complement.
TCGAACGTTTTGATCCCTTCTTCAAAGTAAGTGTTAAAGTTATTTTTCATCTTTGTTAAATGAGTGACAATGCAGATAGTACATTGCCATCCGATTGCACTAACGTGACGTGCCTAACATGTATTGTGACTGCGACCCACCTAATATTCGCTCGCGACCCATAGTTTGGGAAACACTGCTCTAAACTATTGTAGCCAAGCATACCCTGTAGAAACTCGGTTGGGTAGATAATGCCCACGGATAAAAATTGTATATGATTGAAGACTTTCCTTCAAGATTCTGACTAATTAAAAATGTTATTAAGTTTTCACGGTCGTTCAATATCCTCTGATTTGTGTTTTTATGGGCCAGAAAGCTCAAATTGTTTTTTTTTTTCAATTGTTGAGGCTGCGAGACCCAGAATTATTGTATTCATTTTAATTATTCAACATCCACCATATTAGACCACTTCCATTTTTCCGTGCATCTAATCTTTCATTTTTCCCCGGCTGATTGCGTGTCAAGCTTACACAGGCGGTGTTAATTATGACGCGAATGCACATGTTGCCTCGATTCAAAAACAGTCGCCGTCTGAAAATATTTGGGTGTGTTTGATTCGCAGTCCACAATAGCAAGGTCACTCGCCATACGTGTAGGTTAATGTAAATAATTTTCGTCGCCATCTGTACGTATTTGCTTTGTTATTTTTGACATATTTTAAGTGAATTCAATCAGTTGTAGCGGCTTATTGTCAGTGCCACGGCAAATAAATAAGAATATTTAATTTTTTAATTCTGTCACCAGATATTAATTAATCTTAAGCATTATTTTTATTTGAAGTGTGTATTATACATAATTTATTCCCTTTGCATGCTATAGACCAGCGTTTCGTAACCTTTTTCAGCCACGGGCCCCTATGATATCAAGCACATTTTTCAAGGGCCCCCCTTAATAAAAAACGAGCAACAAATTTCTGACCATTTATTTTAGTACTACAAATACAAATACTTTTTTATAAAAAATATGTTAATAATGAACGTACAAATGTGAAGGTTGGTGTTACTTTTTTGCAACTAAACTATAGATGTCTCACAGAGACGAAATTATATTATTTTATGGAAAAGTAGGTATGGAAGTCTTTGGATGTTCATAGAGCATATGACCTATCGTACGGCTGGCTTAAGTTATCACTTTACACAATGTGACGTTCACCATTCCACCCATGATAGAATAGCGCGTCTATGAAATTTTTGGAAGTTGTATATATTTAAATTTTACTACTTGTTTCGTATGTTTTGCAACAACCATTAGCGCGACCGGCATCCAAAGCTTTTTCATTCCCCTTAAATGACTACAGATGTCACTCACGAGATATCTATTTTAATGATTGGAATTTTTTAGCAATATCCTTTATATGTGTAATGAGATTCTTCTAAATTATCAGCATTACCCTTAAATAAGCCTGAAATATTGTTTCAATTTTTTTTTATACTCCTTTTTAGACCAATATTACCATTCAGAATATTTCATGATATGTATGCCTTGAACATTTAGTTATTAAATAAATAAATTGAAAATGAAAAATTGAAATTTTACTCTAATCGCATCAGCTAGATAATCGGAGATTGGCGATCCAATCTTTGTCCCTTGCGCGACAGATAATCGTAATTTATGTGTACTGGAAATTATATTAAAATTATTCATACGTGAATTTTATTTGTTTCAGGTTGGCGGTTTCACTTTCGGCGGCCACTTCACCTGGATCGACGTCAGCGAGGAAGAGAAGGCCCGCAGGGAGAGTGATATTTCACCAACCAGGTCAGTTCCACAGGTGACCACGAGGAACCAGACCAGGATCCAAGCTCAATTTCCGAGTGCAGTCAGAATCGTTTAACGTGAAACCGCGGGATTGCAATATTTGTTTAAAGAAATTTAAATAATGAATATGACAAATAAAATACTTTTTTTTTAACTGTACAAAGCTACAAACGTAATTGAATTTAAACTTTTAATATGTATTGGGTTTGGACATAAGTTGTCATCATTTTTACTTCCTTTCTTTTAACTCGTGGCGTCTGCTTGCTTGCTTGACGAAAAAACTTTGGTTCGATTTTTAACCCTTTTCCCGTGATCCAATCGAGCTGAAACTTTGCAAGTAGATTCGTGGCAACGATCAAGGTCTATCAAATTTTCATTAAAAAAATATAATTTTGGTTTTTCAAATTTTTAATGGTTTTTTAATACAAGTTGTATGGAGATTCCGACGCATATGGTAGACACGAAACCCGAAAATGAGAAAGGGAGTATTGTAAAAACTTGGTTATTATGGGTTACTTTTTTACTCCCTTTCTTTTAACCCGTAGCGTCTGCTTGCTTGTCTGTCGAAAAAACTTTGGATCGATTTTTAACCCTTTTTTTGTGATCCAATCGAGCTGAAACTTTGCAGATAGACTCGTGACGACGATAAATTACGATTTACCAATTTTTTTTACTTTTGAGGTGCATTTTAAAATTTGTAAAAAAAATACATAGCTACCCTGTGTCACCTGTGAGTTGGATTCTTTTATATTTGTTTTCATATTCCTTCGTATTTCTTTAAAATTGAAAAAAAGAGTGTGCTTGAAAGACAGAAAAATTCCGAAAGAAATCGTATATCATCACAAATTAAATCAATTTATAAGTAGATTTCAACATTCTCTTTCCGTTTTTGAATAATTAATAAATATGGAACAAATAAAATTCTATCTTCTCTTACTTTTAGACGGTTAAATAGATTTTTCAAAGCTTCATATCTCATGATAAAAATGAAGATAACTGTAACATCGGCTAGATGCAAATCGATTGGAACCCATTTGAATTATCTAAAATTATTTCTCTAGTTTCATGGAATGATTCGAACTGACGCAGGTCGCCCACCATGGCCGGAGGGCTGTTTGCCATGGACCGCAAGTACTTCTGGGAGGTGGGCTCCTACGACGAGCTCATGGACGGCTGGGGCGGCGAGAACCTGGAGATGAGCTTCCGGATATGGCAGTGTAAGTTTCCATCTTCTACGTGTATCTTGAGGCTGCTCGGTGAACCTTGATTTACTAGCTTAATACACTTAATAAGTTTTTATTTTTTTTACCTGTGCAATGTGTATTTAAAATATGCCCTGTATGTCGGTGGTGTAACGTAATGTCATAGAAAATATGAAATATCTACCTTATTTACGAAAACTAAAATGTCACATTTTTTGTAATCATCGAATAGACATTTTCACACCAAAACGACTAAATTAAACTGTTACAAATCTAAGGATTTTTTAATTTAAAAATATTTATTCATTTTTCTCATATTTTGGGCCAGTGTGTAAAAGAGAGCAGAGTATTGCACGTCGCAGTTAAATCGAGTAAGAAAGAGCACGACAATACCGCACATTTCATGTAGGATAGAGATGGCGGTTGCTTGGGTTTCGGTGAAAGAGAAAACAATATCGAAATAACACGCTTAACACGTGTTAGACAAAGACGGATTGCAGTAATGATACGTCGACATGAGCGCACGCAAATCTACATGCCATAATTTTATGATAATTTACTAAAATAATGCAAATATGTATGTTTACCTTACATAATTATATAAAGGGACCATTAAAAAGTCTTATCTGTATTGAAAATATGTATTTTTTACCACATATTAAAAACCATGTCGATTTTGAATCATGTAACGCTGTGTTACACCACCGTTTCCGAAGGTATTTTTTAGCACAGTCTTTTAAGTTTTTTTGTTGTATTTTTAATATTCACTTGGAAAGATGTTTATTTAAATTTTACCTTTAAAATTTGCCTTTGAAAAGGGCGTGTTTAAAATGGAGCAGCGATTTATCGGTCATGATGATTAATATTGTTTTACTCTTGCAGGCGGCGGTGTTTTGGAAACAATCCCGTGCTCGCGCGTGGGGCACGTATTCCGCGACTTCCACCCCTACAGCTTCCCCAACGATAAGGACACTCACGGTATGTTCTACAGGCACGCTGTGAACTCTTGATTTATATTCATAGTCAGAATTTTCTTAACCCTTAATAATTAAATTTCTTCCACTAACGTGTTCAACTTGCAAGTCTTTTTTATATTTATTTATTGTCTAAAAATAATATATAAATATTTATATTGGGATGAAAATATTTTTTTTTTAATTAAGATAAATCTGTGAACGAATGAATTAATTAATGATGGTTTTTAGGAGAGCCAAAACAAAATTTAATGAGTACAAGACATTATTAGAACAAAATTATTCATGCAAAATGCAAATTTGAAATTCTATAACTTTGTTAGTTTTTGAAATATCTTAGTTTTTCTTTCAGACTTTTGCTCAATTTTACTCAAATTTTCATTTCCATTCATTGAAAAAAATAGGAAACTTCTCCATTACTATCATATTACTATCATATTAATATATCATAATATTATCATAATATTCTCTCAGAAAAATATTTGCTTTTATATTTTTTTCCCTAAATATATATATACCTTAAAAGCGTGATGCCATGTTCTCACTGCTTGCTCCTTGTATCCATATGTCTGTAGGTTTTTGTATTTTTTATAAATTATTTATAAATATTTTTCACATATGTGTTTCCAGGAATCAACACGGCTCGCCTGGCTCTGGTGTGGATGGACGACTACGCTAAGCTCTTCTTCAAGGAACGCCCGGAACTGAAGGTACAATCATAAAGCAACTGTAACCCTCTTTTGAGCATATGCTCTCATGTCAGTCTTTTTCATTCGCCGCCGTGTTGGTGTTATTTTTTCTATTTTAATCCTTGCCATGTTGCGTAATTTTATCATTATAATGGTATCCAATTTCAGAATATGGCCGATTAATGCCTAGGCTTGTAATTTTCTTGCAGGATGTCGTCAGCCTGGAGGATGTGGCGCACCGCAAGGTCCTGAGGGAGAAACTCAACTGCAAGAGCTTCCGGTGGTTCCTCAGGAACGTGTACCCGGGGAAGTTTGTCCCCGGGGAGAACATCATCGGCCACGGCAGGTGCGTACCATGCTTATTTTTATACGGGAGTCTTCATCATGATGGGACGGATACTCCCCACTCATCTATCTGTTATTAGTTTAGTGTTTAGAGCTGCTTTGGTTTAACCTCTCCCGAGGATTTTGGGTGTAATGTCCACAGCGACATCGATGTTTGCATGTTTTTCTTCTATATTTCTGATCTACTTCTGTAGAACAGAAGAAGAATAGAAAATAATTGTTTTTCTATATTTTTTTACACTGTGTGTAGTGTCATTGAGTGGATTAATATTTCACGGGCGGGCGTTGACCCTATTATTTTTATTAGCAAATAATGGACAGAGAGAAGGGAAAAATTGGGGGGCCCCTTCATCCAGCAGAGGATAGAAAACCTCTGATGATGATGATGATATACTGGTGCTAGAAAATTTTACACTTAATTTTTTTTTACAAGTTAAAATATGTATTGAAAATATACGGGTCTTTTCATATAAGCTTGCAATTGAGTTAGTGTGGGTATAGTGCGTGATACGCTAATTGTTTCATTGTGTTAAGTTTACGGATACGAGAGGGGCGTATGAAAAGACCTATATCTCTGGACATAAGACGTTAACATCCCTGTGTCTGCCTTCAGAATCATGAATCCTGCGAAGCACCTGTGTCTGGACACGCTGAACCCCCACAGCGACGAGGCCTTCCCCCCGCTGGGCGTGTACGCCTGCCACGAGACGTTGAGCACCACGCAGCACTTCAGCCTCACGCTCCGGGGCGAGCTGCGCACGGAGGAGAAGTGCGCGCAGATACAGTACAAGCGGTGAGTGAGAACCTTTATCATCGACCCATTCCAATCTTGTACCGTTATTATTATATGTGAATATCGTTAATATTATTTTATTTAATTTAGTCGCATCCGTAGGCATGGCATGACCATAAATTTTATTCAAAGATAACTGCATATTGATGTGATTCTAATGGAAACTGTTCTTTTAATTTTAATTTCGCAAATAATGCAAACATCAAGGTAACCGTTTATAATTTTATATAGTATCATTAAATCAATGATTATTCTTCTATCAGATAAAGACAGTAGATGAAAGTGAATTAATCTGTCTCGGTATGATTCAAATTGATTACTGGTACTCTCTCTACAAGCTAATATTCCAACAATTCTTTTTTGGATGGATTCTATCATTTTTTATTTTTTGTATATTTTTTTTGTTTCAATTTCAATTCAATTCAATTTTTATTTATTACATAATATGTACATTACAAACTTTATGTTTAATGCATACATATTATGAATTTATATCTAAAAATATACATATACACATATATATATACATACATACACATATACATACATATATACACACACATATACATATTGTATATTAAAATAACAATTTATTATTAACCAATTAAAAGTGACCTGTACAATCTGGTCAGAGGTGTAGGAGAATCCTGCTTCGGAAAATCCCCTCAGACACATGGAATATATCAATATCCAAAGCGATCTTGTTCAGCATAGCTGTAGCTTTTCCAACAGGCATAACCATCGGCAGGTTGGTCCTGTATATTGGAATGTGAAACAATCTATGCTGACGATGTCTAAGGTAATTATCAGGAACATACAAACCAATGCTCTGCATAATTTCAGTATTGTCGATCATACCGCGCAACAATCGATAAAAATGTGTAATCAAGTACACATTCCTTCTAGTCTCTAAACTATTGTGGTGTGGTCATAGTGTGGTGCCCATATCGGCGAAGCATATTCTAATGTCATTAAAATATTTGGCAGTTATTTTGTGGTGCAACATTTTAAAATATGTTTTATTTTATCTTTGTAATACATACAATAAGAGTTATTAATTACTTATATACATTTCCAGTGGAGCAGTTCCTCTCATCATCAGGTATAGTTAGGGCCGGTCTTGTAAACGAAAGACCAAATATCTGTTAGTAAATCGACAATTAATGAACAGATTGCCATTCGCTAGTAAATATTACTGATCTTATAAAACTTTTTTGACCGTCCGTAAGTATCGCAATATTGTACTGCTCTTGTCTATGATTTTAGAGCTGTCAAAGGCGAATTATATCTCTTTTCTATGGAAACGAAGCATAACCTAAAATTTCTCGCTCGCGCTGGATTTTCGGGATATTTCCCACAACACTACACTGGCAGTAGCCTTAGTAGCCTTTGAAACCCCAACAAAGTCTGCAGCAGCTAATAATATTGATCCAAGAGCAGAGTAATAGATAATAATAGCAGAGTAAGCAGATCCAAGGCATCAAGTAATTGTGTGGTTGGTGATAATGGCAGTATCCACGCATACGCCTTTTTAAATTTATCCCATTATCTTCCAGGAGCTCTTAAGCTGACCTTTTCGACAAGCGAAAACAGTAGATAAAATCTGCATCATCTAAAGTATTAAAATAATCCACTCGTATATTGAACAATTTTTGTCATCGAGTTTGTTCTTCATCCGATAAACTTGAATATAATAATAGCTCAACATCGCTATCTGAAAACATTTTTCCTTGAAAATGTAGCAGAAGTCAGCACAGTTAAAAGCTCAAAAAAAAAGTCAATGTAATAAGTTATTATAAAGATTGTAATATACCTATACCATATACATATTAAATAAAAAATTTAACAATTGAGGCATTATTAGCAAAGTTTGAAATAGTGTTTTGGTTTCAGATTCACTATTCTTGGATTGTTGAATTATTTGATGGTAATATGGTCTTCCCCATTGCTCTTCCGGTTTTCAAGTTTATTCACCATCTCATGCAGATCCTTTAGTTGCGCAAACCAAGTGTTATGGTACAATTCAATGTTGTCTTTTAATAATTGCTATGCTATTAATTACTTATTTTCCTCTAGGTTTATCACAGTTTTTCCAACCGATTCTAAAAAATTTCACGTGCGCGTGAATGCACAACCATTGCAGGCCGGTTTGAACCTGAAAAACGGTTTAGTTGGCGGGAAATATTTTTTTATGTGAACGCACGATCGCATCGATCCGGGCTGAAAAGGCTATGAGCCGGATATACTCGCCGATAATTTATGAAGATTGATATTCCTTTCTGAAAAGATGTATTACTTTAAAAATATGTTTAAATATTATATAGTTGGTGGCAAAAACGTCAAGTTGCTCGTATTTGTTCGCTAGTCTAGGAAGCCTTTGCAGTGGGGAATTAGAAACGTAGTTGGTAGCTGCAGTTTCCAAGGCAAAACCTGCATGACTTCTAGTTGAGCGAGAAGGGATACGAAGGAGATATGTTCTGATAGTTGACGATACGTCCAGAGAAGTACCAGATCCCGCATCTCATCATTCAAGGCAAAATTGTGAGTGGGAGAGGTCCTGAAAGATGAAGGACATCCTGGATGAAAAACCTAAGATAGTGCTTGAGGAAATCCACAGTCCGGCTATTTGGAGCTGCTGGTAGTGAGATTATGGTGGCTAACACGATCGCTGACATCCGATAACCGAATAACTAATAGAAAAAGAAGAAGAATATAAATAATTCAAAAGTTCCCTCATTTGTGGTGAGGATATGGGATTGAGATTCACAGAATTGAGACATTGAAATGGGGAATATTTTAAATAATGGGTTATTTGTTATTGAATGCAAATTTTCTGCTTACGACAATGAAAAATGATGAATTTTTTTCACGCAATGGCAGCAGTAGAGAGTGCTGCATACACACAGCGAGAAATGTTATCGCGTTTGGTCAAAATCTTCAAGTTTGTGACAAATACATAACGCAAATTTTTTGACAAAGACTTTGAAAAAGGTTGAATTTTTCACTTAACGAAAATAACCATTGTATTTTATTGTGTTTGGTCAAAATCTTCATATTGTGAAAAACAGCTAACGCGAATTTTCTGCATAAGACAACGAAAAAACATTACATAATTATTAAACCTAATTATTTCTATGTAAAATTTCAATACAACAAAAAAAAAAGTGTAATTTATCGTATATTTTATTGTTAAATTAGTATAAAGTACAGTCCGTTTAAAACTTTGATTTAGATGATTTATGTGTGGGTGCCCGTCTGAGAACCCGATGTACATACACGCTTTGATTGTGTTAGTTCGCGCAATAGGGCCAATAGCGCGGGCGAAATAGAAACCAACACAGACTTCAGTGTTACATTGGAGGTCAGAGCGTCCACATGTCTCTTGAATTTGTAAAAGTATAGGGTGGTTTGAATATTTTTCAATGTGGTGCGGAAATGTGTGCATGGCTTCTAATAATATTTATCATGCGTTATTTTATAATTGTATGGAACGAAAGCACTAATATAATAAAATTTTTGCAAAAGGTTTAATTATTATTACAGTAACGAATATCGATAACGAATAATTCATTCCCTTTTATACAAGTCGAATAAAATTATAAAAACCTTGAAAAAAATTTAAGATTGAATTTATTACAAAGTTTTTATTACTTTATTTGAGTTGTATTGAAACAAATGAATTTTTCATAATCGACATAAGTTACCGTAATCAGGGGCATGCAGTGAGAACAAGAAGGATGACTTTTTTCTAAGCATATATTTTGAAAAGAAACTGAATTAATAAATGTATCTCGTAATACTCCTATCACAATAATTAATGTATTATTCAGATTTTAATATTTCATAATAATACTTTAACAAAAAAAAATTTAATTTCGATTTTTTTTCCTAAAATACAGGGTTATTTAAAAAAAAATAATAACCTCGCAGGACTATATTCCTGCCTAGATTATAAGTAGAAAATTTGCCATCAACCATGACCTAATATCAATAGTTATGGAGATATGCGACAACAAAGTAAAAAAATCGGAAGAATTTTTTGTTTTGATATGGGTGTACCAGAGCTAGCAGCAGAAACTCGGCCGGTAGATTTCTGACAATGTTATGAGTCTAAAATGTTCAAGCAACCATGGCTTAATATCAAAGTTTGCATTTTTTTCAATATTTCTGACTTATTTTTTGTAAGACGTTGGACTTTTATTATAGTAACTTATAACGATTACGAAAAATTCATTAGTTTCAATACAACTTAAATAAAATGATAAAAACTCCAATTCCAATTCTAATGTTTTCCAATTGGAATTTAAAGGTTTTTATTATTTTATTTGACTTGTTTTAAAGGCAATAAATTTTTCATATTCGATATAAGTTGCTGTAATTATAGTCCAACGTTTTACAAAAAATAATTCATAAATATTGAAAAAAAAATGCAAATTCTGATGTTGTATATCTCCATTACTATTGATATTAGGTCATGGTTGCTTAACATTTTCGACTCATAATCAAGGTAGGAATATAGTCCTGTGAGGTTATTATTTTTTTACAAATAACCCTGTACATTTCAATAAAACTCATGCTTATTTTTCTCACTGAATGCCCTTCCCGTAATGATAGTTCAACTTTTTGTAAAAAATAATTCAGAAATATTGTAAAAAAAATGCAAACTGTGATATTACACATCTCCATAACTATTGATATTAGGGTTGCTTGAACATTTTCGACTCATTATCAAGGCAGGAATGTATGTAGGAATGTTGTTTCGTATGTTTTAAATGTTGTCTCATAAATAGATACCTAATTATTATTTAGAAAATATACTTTATTAAAAAATATTTCATTGTAAACATTCTGTTACTCAAACATAAATCGTCTCTATTAAAGGTTTGAACAGACTGTACCTTTATTTGTAAACAATGATTTTTTTAAAAATAAATAAATAAGTAAATAACTACATTTTTTTTTTTGAATGTGTGTATCCGTGGAGTCTAGTATTTTAAAGATCACATAATGTTACATTTTGGACAGCTGATGATAATGATGGTGAAATGTATCCATTTGTGATTACAATGTTTGATATAAGCGAAACCTAATACATTTTTAAACCAATCACCGATAAAATTGTTATTTCCAGGGAAGAAAATGTGATCCATGATGTCATCATGGCAGAGTGTCACGGCAAAAGGAAAGATCAGGTAACATGATAATCGGAACAGT